>CM038222.1:52448382-52561931 GCA_021442155.1 Cymbidium sinense
AGGGCCCAGGGCCCACAACCCATGGCCTGGGGGGTCTGGGGCCCAGGGCCCAGGGCCCAGGGCCCAGACTGGGGCCAGGGCCTGTGGCCCAGTGGCCCAGTAGCCTGGCCCCTGGCCCTTGTGGCCTCTGGCTCAGTGGCCCAGCTGGCTCAGGACCCAAGAGCCCAGGGTCTGCAGGATCTAGGGGCCCAGGTCACTTCCCAGGGCCCAGGGTCAGCCCAGGGCCCAGGGCCCAGGGCCCAGGAGCCCAGGGCCCAAGACCTCCCTGTGGCCCCAGTGCCCAGATCTTTGAGCTCCAGCAGCCTGGGGGTCAGCCTAGGGTCCAAGCCCAGGTCACCAGGTCATTAGGCCCTGACTCCAGTGACCTGTGGGCCTAGCCCAGGGCACTCCAGACTCCGGGCCCAGGGCTCAGGGCCTGGCTCAACGCCACGCCTCAGTGCCCAGGCTCAGTGGCCCAGTGGCCCAGGCCTGTGGCCTGGGGCCTGGCTCAGCCTGGGCCCAGGGCCTGAGGGCTTGGGCCTGCCCAGGGCCTGGGCCCAGGGTCAGCTGGCCCAGAGCCCAGGTCAGGGGTCACCTCATGGCCTGTGGCCCAGGGCCTGTGGCTGGGGCCTGTGGCCTGGGGCTGCAGCCTCATCTCTGAGTGGCCTAGGGCCCAGGCCCAGGTCCAGTGGTCCTGGGGCCCATGGCTAGCCCAGGATCTAAATCTCCTTAGCCTAGGTCTGGGGCCCAGGGTCAAGGGTCAAGGATCTTTAACCTAGCAAACCCAGCAAGCCTTGGCTAATCTAGCCTATCTTTATTTCCATCTACCTTCATTTTATCTTTATCTTTACTCTAACCTAGCTCATCATTTCTTTACTCCATGCCTTTATCTTAGCTCATTCTAGGCTCAGGGCTCAGACTAGCTCATCTTTATTATATCTATCTCACTAGGCCCAGGCCTTTCATGCCTTTACTTAGCTCAGTCCAAGCCTTTGTGGCCTGACTCCAGGCCACGCCTTGGGCCTCAGGGCTTAGCAGGTCACCAGTGCTCTCAGCTCAGGCTCAGAGCCCAAGGCCCAGGGCCTCCCAGATCCAGGGCTCATGACAGCTTGGCTCAGGTCAGCCTGGTGGCCCAGTGGCCTGTCAGCTCAATGCCAGGGCCTAGGCCCAGGGCCCAGGGTCCGTGGCCTGGGCCCAGGGCCTGGGGCCTAGCCCAGGCTCAGGGTCCAGGCCCAGGGCCCAGGGCCTGGGGGGGTCTTTGGGCCTAGGATCAA
Organism: Cymbidium sinense; assembly: GCA_021442155.1. Lineage (NCBI taxonomy): Eukaryota > Viridiplantae > Streptophyta > Magnoliopsida > Asparagales > Orchidaceae > Cymbidium > Cymbidium sinense. Next base: position 52,449,636 of record CM038222.1, read on the forward strand.
GGTCAGGTGGTTTGTTAGGGCCTAGGTTGTGTAGGTCAGGTTTATGGTTTTGAGTTTAGGTTTAGAGTTAGTTTAAGGTTTATGGTTTGGTGAGTCTTGAAGATTGGGATTTATTAAATTAAAACATACTGCTAAACAAAAATCTATTAGATAGAAATAGAGAGACAGAAAATTGGGATTAGAATAAGTTTTACATGGTCGAAATGGAATTGCGTTAAAAAATTACTTATTTTATCCTACTAAGATCAATTGTTTAGGGTTTTACTCTCAAAGAAAAAAACCAAAATTATAAATGAGTACATGAAAAATTTGAAGTATTGTTATTATCTTCTAAAATTACGGAAAGATTAAGCTAATGTTGTGTTGGTTTAGATTGACTTGAGTCTAAACTTAAAAGAGACACTGCACAAAATTAATTTGCATGTGTCTTTTCAACAAACTTTAGATTTCAAATAACATCAAGAATTTTTGCACCTAAAAGAATGTCATCAAATGTAGGAATTATTCTTTCCACCATTAAATCAAATTTAAATGAATACATCTAAATGAAGTAACACTACTACTAAAAAAAAATAGAAAAGCTGATAAATACTATGTTGGGATCCAAAATCTCTTAAATCATTTTTTTGATGTCAGCATAAAATCTATGAGTGTATTAAATCTCTCACAAAACTATGCCACCTATTTCTAAGCATTGACTTAGGAGTTTTACTTGAGCTTTCTTGCTTTGTGTTAAAGCAATTATTTGTTACATTATGTTGTCGCTTGAGTCTCAAAGTAGAGAGCTATAGTTCCTATGTAGAGATATTAAGTTTAGATTATTCTTGTTACGCACTACTTATTAAGAGATTTTTTCAGATACAATCATTATTGTAAAAATCTCATTCAGGAATACTTCACATCAAGTCTCCCTAATTCACCAAGATCATGAGCACAGTCTCAAAGCATTTAAATCCTACTAGAGAGAGCTTTTTAAAGCATAGATTTAGCTCCTTGACATATCTACTAAATTGAAAGAGTGTAGAAGAAGACACATCTAATTAAAGAGAAGTTTTATGATTAGATAGGCTATCTCACCATGAAGAGGATTGCTCACAAATGGACACTTAGGTGTCTAAACTTAAGTAGATTCTTTCTTCATTTGTCTATGAGCAGAAGCTACCCTTTGCATCTCATGAAACTGAGAGAGGGCCCACTGGCATACAGCTCATATAATTTTTTTATATTAGAGAAATTCCAGCAAATCATTTGTAGCAAATCTCTTTATTTAGTTTAGTTTAAGTTTTAGGTTTTAGGTTTAGGTAGGTGGGGTTTAGGGTAAGGTTTAGGGTTTATGGTTTAGGGTGTGGCTCAGCCTAGGTTTAGGTAGGGTTTGTAGTTTAGGGTGGCTTGTGTGGTTTAGGGTGTGGCTCAGGTGCCAGTAGGGTTTAGAGACACTTTAGGGTTTAGGGGCAAGTTTATTTATTTTTTATTTATTTAATTAAGCAAACCCGAGGTTCTCATTTAGTTTATTTTATTTTCATTTTATTTAATTTTATTTTTTTATTTATTTTAGTTTATCTGGCTTATTTATTTTAGTTTAAGTTCTTTGTTTTAATTTGTTTTAGGTTTAGTTTAGTTCATTTTTAGTTTTAGTTTTATTTTTTATTTTTTAGGTTTAGGTTTTATTTTTATTTTAGGTTGCTTGGTTTTATTTTAATTTTTTATTTTTTTGTTTATTTTTAGGTTTTTTAGTTTAGGTTTAGATTTATTTTATTTTATTTTATTTTATTTTATTTAGTTTATGTTTAAGTTTCATTACTTTATTTTATGTTTAGGTTTAGATTTTATTTATTTTAGTTTAGTTTTCTTTAGCCTGGGTTTAAGTTTAATTTTTTATTTATTTTAGGTTTAGGTTTTATTTTATTTTATTTTAGGTTAATTATATTTTTATTTTAGGTTTAGTTTTTATTTTGTTTAAGTTTTTATTTTTTAGTTTAGTTTAACTTTTTATTAATTTTATTCTAGTTTAGTTTTATTTTTTTATTTTATTTTCTTTTACGCTTCAGTTTATTTTAGGTTATAGTTATTTTTTTTTTTGTTTAGGTTTTTACTTTTTTTTTTTTTATTTAGTTTATGTTTAACTTTTTAGCTTTTGGGTTTAGGTCCAAGGTTTAAAATTATGGGTTTAGGGTTTGTATCTTTATGATTTAGGGTTTAGGGTTTAGAATTTAGGGTTTAAATTTTTTTAATAATTACAAACCAAGGTCAGTTTATTTAGCATATTTAGTTTATTTATTTATTTTAATTTATCTTTATATTTTATTTTTATTTATGTATTTTATTTTTTTATTTAGTTTAGTATTTATTTTAGTTTATTTATTTTAGCTTAGGTTTTTATTTTAGTTTATTCTTTAGGTTTAGTTTACTTTTAGTTGAGTTTTATTCTTATTTTATTTTTTTTAGGTTTAGTTTCTTTTTATTTTAGGTTAGGTTTAGTTTTATTTTAATTTTATTTTTGTTTTTTTTAGGTTTTTTTTATTTTTAGTTTTAGATTTAGGTTCATTTTAGTTTATTATATTTTATTTAGTTTAAGCTTTAGTTTAGGTTCATTTATTTTAAGTTTTATTTAATTTAATTTAAGTTTATTTTATTTTTATTTTATTTTATTTTAGGTTTAGTTCTATTTTTTTATTTATTTAGGTTTATTTTATTTTATTTTAGATTTAGGATTTTTAGTTTAGGTTTTATTTTTTATTTATTTTAGGTTTAATTTGGTTTATTTTAGGTTTAGTTTTTATTTAGTTTTATTTTATTTTATTTTGGTTTATATTATTTCTATTTTATTTTTTTTATTTTATTTTTTTAATCTTAGGTTTATTTTATATTTTTAGTTTAATCTATTTTATTTTTCTTTTATTTTTATTTTATTTTATTATTAGGTTTAGGTTTTAGTTAGTTTTATTTTATCATTTTATTTTATGCTTTAGATTTTTTATTTATTTTTTATCTTTTAGGTTTTATTTTAGTCTGTGCTCAGCTTTTTAAGCTTTGTGATCTAGGGTTATTTAGGGTCCACTGCCAGGGTTGGCCTAGGGCCTAGTGTTTAGTTTGATTTATGGCACAAGGGTTTAGGGATTAGGGCCTGTGGCCCAGGGTTGTGGTCAAGTGGCTTCATTTTAGGGTTTAGAGTCAGCCCGGTTTCTATGTTGGCTCAGTCTCAGGTCAGTGGGCTCAACTCAGTGGAGTTTCTGGTTTTGGGCCCATGCCTTTATAGGATAGGTGGCCCAGAGCCTGTTAGCCTGAGCCTGTCTGGGGCCAGGATCTTAGGCCTGGGCCCAGGATCCATGGCCCAGGGTGTCAGCCTGGGTGGCCTGTGATCAGTAGGGTCATGTGGATATAGGATCAGTGGTACAATTAATGTGGCCTGGGGTTTAGGGTTTATCTTTAAATCAGAACCCAGATTTAGGTTAATAGATAGTTTATTTTAGATTTATTTTTATTTTTATTTAAGTTTATTTTATTTATTTTATTATTTTATTTACTTTGTTTTATTTATTATTTTAGTTTTATTTTATTTATTTTATTTTTTTAGCTAGGTTTTTTTGAGTTTATTTTAATTTATATCTTTATTTTACATTTTTTTTATCCAGTAGTTTAGTTTTTATTTTATTTTATTCAGTCAGTTTTAGGTTTTATTTTTAGTTTAGGTAGTTTATTTTACTTTATTTTATTTTATCTTTATTTAGGCTTAGTTAAGGTTAGTGCACCTAGGCTCACTATCTTTAGCTTAGTTTTATTTTAGTAGATTTAGGTTTAAGTTTTATTTTATGTTTTTTATTTTTTTATTTTATTTCATTTAGGTTATGATTAACCCATTCTTTAGGTTTTAGCTTTAGATTGTGGCTCAGTGGTTAAGATCTAGGGCTCAGGGTTAGGATCTAGGCCTGACATGCATGGGGTAGGGTAGGGCCTAGAGCCTTCTGGCCTAGGGGCTCAGTTAGGGTTTAGGTCAGGGCCCATGGCCTAGTAAGGCTAGGTCTGTGGCTCAGGGTTTATAGCCTATGGTTAGTCTTTTAATATTTTATTTTTTTATTTATTATCAGTTTAGGGTCACTGCCAGCTCCAAAGTTTAGTAGGGTTTATCATAGGAAATTTCTCAAGTCAGGGTTTTTTTTTAAAACCAGATGGTTTGGTTATTTATTTAGTTTATTTTTTTTATTTTATTTTATTTTTATTATATTTTATTTTTCTTTTATTTATATTATTTATTTTATTTAGTTTAGTTTATTTATTTTATTTTAGGTTGTTTATTTTAGTTTATTTTGTATAAGTTTATTTTAAATTTATTTTATTTAATTTAGTTTAGGGTTTAGTTTAGGTTTAGGTTTTATTTATTTTAGTTTATTTTATATAGGTTTAGTATTTTATTTTTTTTATTTTAGGTTTAATTATTTAGTTTATGGTTTAGTTTATTTATTTTTAGTTTTATTTTAGATTTATTTTAAGATTTAGTTTTCTTTTTAGGTTTAATTTTAGGTTTATTTTGTAGGTTTAGGTTTCATTTAGTTTTATTTTATTTTATTTTGGTATTTTATTTCATTTTACATTTAGTTTTATTTTATTTATTTTATTATATTTTATCTTAGTTTATCTAGGTTTTATGCATTTATTTTAAATTTATTTTATTTTGTATTTTGATTTTAGGTAACCATAGGCCTAGGCTCAGTTTAGTGTATTTATATTATTATTTGTTGTTTTCATTTATATATTAGGTTTATTAGTAGTTGTTTAGGGCTCAAGCCTGGGTTAGCTCAGGGCCCAAGTGTAGGATCAGGCTAGGGCCCAGGCCCAGAGCTCAGGGCCCAGGCCCAGGGCTCAGGTGGTCAGTGGCCCAAGGGGATGTGGCCTTCAGTGGCTCAGTTAGTCAGGGCTCAGGGCCCAGGCTCAGGGCCTAGGGCCCAGGGCCCAGGGTCTTAGGGCTTCAGATCTGTGCTCAGGTCAGTGGCCTGGCTAGGGTCAGTAATCTGCCCATGGTTGAGTTTATCTTGATCTTTATATCTTTTAAATCATGCAAACCAGTTTAGGTCATTTAGTTATTTTATTTATCTTAGTTTATTTTATTTTATTTATATGTTACCTTTATTAACATTTTTTATCCAAGTTTTATTTTAAATTTATTTTATCTTTATCTTAGGTTTTTTGCTCATTTTATTTATTTTAGGTTTTATCTTTAGTTTAGCTGAAATTTATTTTATTTTAGTTTAATCTTAATATTTATTTTATCCACCTTTAGGTTTAGGTTTAGCCTAGGTTTAGTGTTTTATATTTTATCTGGTTTAAAATCTCATATTTTATTTTTGGTTTATTTAGTTTAGCTCACATTTTAGCCTTTTAGGGCCTCTGGCCCAAGCCCAGGGCTCAGGGTCAGCCTAGGGTGGCTGCCCAGGGCTCAGGGCCTAGGGACAGTCAGTCAGGTGCCTAGGGCCTAGGGCTCACTGCAGTGGTGAGGGCCCAAGCCTGTTTTGATTTTGGTAGGGTTTTAAAACCAAGCAAACCAGGGGTTTAGTTTATTTAGTTTATTTATTTATTTATTTAGGTTTATTTTTATTATTTAGCTTAGTTTATTTTATTAGTTTATGTTTAGTTTTATTTTTAGGTAGTTTGGGTTTATATTTTTTAGCGTATTTATTTAATTTAGGTTTATTTTATTTATTTAGGTTTAGGTTTAAGTTTATTTTATTTTTAGGTTTAAGTTTTAGGTTTAATTTAGGATTATTTTTTAATCCATGTTTTGGTTTATTTTAGATTATTTTGTTTTATTTTTAGGTTTAGGTTTAGATTTAGTTTTATTTATCTTAGTTTATTTTAGTTTAGGTTTAGGTTTATTTTATTTTATTATTATTTAGGGTTTAGTTTTATTTTTAATTATTTTTATGTTATTAAGGCACATTTTAGGTTTAGGTTTTATTTACCTTTTAATATTTATTTTAGGTTTATTTTATTTTATTACATTTAGGTTTTATTTTATTTAGGCTTTTATTTTAAGTTTATTTTATTTTAGTTTGGTTTTATTTATCTTAGCCTAGTTTTATTATTTTATTTTAGGCTGGTTATGGCATTTTATTTTATCTTATTTAGGCTCAGTTTTTATTTATTTTATTTTAGGTTTTATTTAGCCAGCTCAGGTTGTGGTTTGGGTGGCCCAGGGTTTAGGGAGGGTTTAGCCTGGGTCTGGGCCCAGTAGGGTTTAGTGTTGTGCCCAGTGGCTCAGGGCCTTGGCCTAGGGTTTAGGGTTGTGGTGTGGCTCAGTGTTTTGGTTTAGGCTCAGGGTTTAGTGGTGGCCTAGGGCCTAGGGTTTAAGGTCTAGGTTTAGGGCTCAGGGTTTAGAGTTTATGATTTAAGGTTGGTAGGGTAGGGTGGTTTAGCTCATGGTGGGTTGGTGGTTTAAAGTTTAGGGTTAGGGGTTTAATTTTGTGGTTTAGGGTTTAGGGTTTGGGTTTTGGTAGGGTGGTTTAGGTTTGTTTTTAGGTTTTGGTTTAAGGTAGGGTTTTTTTTGAATAGAATAAACCAGAGTCAACATTTCATCTTTTCGATTTCACCAACCAAGTAACACACCAAGTTTTCTAAGAGACTACGAAAAAAAAGAGCATGCATGAGCAAATCAAAACCCAAGATAATTAGAAATGTCTCTACTATAAAGACCCAATTCCATAAGTGCTGATTGGATCGGCTTCGCTTTAGTTCCCATCAACCACCTCTCTAGTATGGATCACCATCATATCCCCAATTCCTCAGCCACTACCATGGCTATAACCTCTGTTCCTCTCACCTCCATAACCACCACCGCCACCACCACCTCGTGCTCACCACCTCCAAATCCCCACCACCACTATGATAACCGATCCCTTCATCTCCACCACCAGATCTAGACTAAGCTTGGTTGACGGTGATGTTCCTGCCATCATGGTTCTGCCCATTCTTAGGATTTAGGTTTAGGTTTTTTAGGTTTTAGGGTTTAGGTTTATTTTTTAATTTATTTAGTTACTTTAGGTTTAGTGTTTGGGGAGGGTCAGGGTGGGTGGGTTTATGCTTTTAGGTTTAGGTTTGTGGTTAGGCTAGTGGAGTTTAGGGTTATGTTTAGGTCAGGTTGTAGGGTTTTGAGTTTAGGATTTAGTGTTTATGGTTTTTTCAATTAACCAAATGGATAAGTTTAGTTTATTTAGTTTATTTTATTTATTTTATTTATAGTTATTTTTAGATTTATTTATTTTAGTTTAGGTTTTATTTAAGTTTATCTAGGTTTATGTAATTTTCATTTAGTTTCATTTTATTTTATTTGGTTTAGGTTTATTTTTTTAGGTTTAGGTTTTATTTTAATTTTAGTTTTTGGTTAATTAGGTTTATTTTGTGGTTTTATTTTAGTTTAGGTTTTATTTATTTTTGTTTTATTTTATTATATTAGTTTAGGTTTAGTGTGGTTTAGTTTACTTTAGGTTTAGGTTTGTCATTTATTTTGGTTTAGTTTATTAGTTTAGGTTTAAGTTTTATTTTTATTTTAGGTTTAGTTTATGTTTTTAGTTTAGGGTTAGTTTTATTTTTATTTTTTTAGGTTTTATTTTAGGTTTATTTTATGTTTAGTTTTATTTAGTTTTTTATATTTTATTTTTTATTTTTATTTTATTTTATTTAGGTTTTGTTTATTTTATTTATGTTTTTATTTTATTTTTTAGTTTAGGTTTTTATTTATTCTATTTTAGTTTAATTTTTAATTTTTATTTTATTTTCTTTTTAGGTTTAGGTTTAGGTTTAGGTTTAGGTTTTAGTTTTATTTTATTTTATTTTATTTATTTTATTTTGGTCTAAGTTTTATTTATTTATTTTTTTTATTTTATTTTGTTTAGGTTTTTTATCTTTTTTGGGTTTAGGGTTAGTTTAGGGTTTAGGGTTTAGCATTTAGGGTTCGGGGGTTTAGGGTTTAGGGTTTAGGGATTAGGGTTTAGGTTTTTGTGTTTAGGGTTTAGGGTTCCTCTCACCACCACAACCTCCTCCGCTCCTCCTTTCATAACCAACATGCCTCCCACCACCACCTCCATATCCACCAAGACCCTCCGCATCCCCACCACCACTGTGATAACCGCCACCTCCACTTTCACCTCCACTGCCAGATCTAAACTGAGCCTGGTTGATAATGATGTTCCTATCATCAACGTTTTACCCATTCTTAGAGTTTTGATTTTTAGGTTTATTAGGTTTGTGGAGCTATATTCTGTTATTATAGTCAGTTTAGGTGAGGTCAGGGCCCAGGGATGGTCATGCCCAGGGCCCAGGGCCCAGGGTAGGGTTTGGGCCCATGCCTCATGGTAGGGCCCAGGCCAGCCTCAGCTCATGCCCAGCTAGTGGCCTTTTATGGTTATGTTTGTGGCCTGAGAGGGCTCTCAGAGCCCAGATCCAAGTCCCAGGCCCAGAGCCTAGGGCTCAGTGGCTCAGTGCCCAGAGCTCAGTGGCCCAGGGCCCAGTATTCAGTCTGGGGCTCCAGGCTGACCTGGGCTCAGGGCTTGTGGCCTAGGGCCCAGGGCCCAGAGCCCAGGACTCCAGGGCCTAGGGCCCAGGGCTCAGTGGCCCAGCCCTGGGCCTAGAGCCCAGCCTGGCCCAGGACTCCAGTGGTCCGCCTGTATTCCCATCTTGGATTCAGTGGCCTGGGCTGTCAGTATTCTTATCCTTTATCTTTATCTTTATCTCTTTTAACTCAAACCAAGTGGCTCAGTTTTAGTTTATTTTTTATTTATTTTAGTTTATTTTATTTTATTAACATTTAGGTTTATTTTATTTTATTTAGTTTTACTTATTTATTCTATGTTTATTTATTTTAATTTTATTTTAGGTTTAGGTTTAGATTTATGTATTTTTTAGTTTAGTTTTATTTTATTTTATTTTTAGGTTGAAGTTTTATTTTTAATTTTCCTTTAGGTTTAGATTTTTATTTTTTTTTTAGGTTTAGGTTTTAGTTTTATTTTTAGGTTTATTTTATTTTATTTTTTATTTTATGTTTATTTTGTTTATTTATTTTATTTATTTTAGGTTTTATTTATTTTAGTTTATTTTATTTTAGTTTAGCTTTTAGATTTATTTTACTTTTATTTGGTTTTAGTTTTTTCAAGGGTTTATATTTTATTTTTATTTAATTTTTGGTATATTTTTTAGGTTTAAGTTTTTATTTTATTTTATTTTCAGTTTATTATATTTTTATTTTAGGTTTAGTTTTTATTTTATTTTGGTTTTTTTATTTTTTAGTTTAGTTTATGTTTTTTTATTTATTTTATTATAGTTTAGTTATTATTTTTTATTTTTATTTATTTTAGGTTTAGGTTTATGTTTTAGTTTTAATATAATTAATTAATTTATTTTTTTTTTTATTTAGTTTTAGTTTTAAGGTTTAGGTTTTTTAGGAAAGAATTTACCACAAAAAGAAAGTACAATTAGTTTAGAGGGGGTAAATCTCTAAACTAATGCTCAAAGAGCTACAATAAATCCTAAAGAGATAAATCAACTAACTATTACAATAATATAAAAAAAATAAAAAGAGCAAAAGCAAAACCAAATCAGCAATAATAACTGATCCATGTGCGCAAAAGCAACATCCACTAGGTCCTTTCGGTACCTGCAAGATTCTTCCAACCTATAAAAGAAATCTACAACATACTAATGAAAAGGATAATTATAATTAAGCAAGCATAAAGAGTATGAGCAAACAAAAGGAGCAAAGTAATGAAAAGGCTCAGGCTCAGTTACAATTATCTCAAGGAGCAACACTATATGTAAGCATCCAAACTTTCGAAGCAGGGTTACGATTACATATAGTGCTACCAGCCAAAAGAAGATAGAGAGTGAAACATCAAGGCCATTATTTCCAGAAACCTCTTGTAGCCCATCATCCCATGTCCATTAACTTGGAAGGCTACAAACTCTTCCAAGCAGCAGACATAATAGCCAACCACAAAGCAACCAAAATAAATAAGCCCAATAAGGCAGAAAGTCAACCAACCATTAGGGACAAGAGCAATATAGTAGGAACACCACCAAAGCCACCACCAAAGAGGAATAATAACATCAAAGGGACCAAGCATCATGACCTTAACAACATAAACTAGAAAAAACCAAGAACAAAAAGAAAAAACATAAGAGCTCATGTCCTCCATAACCAAACTGGAAAGGCAGCAAGACTATCACCCAAACCATAAAAAGGGAAGTCAGCAATGCCTAAGAGAGGAGAACCATATAAGAGTAAGCCAACCAAGATGTCACCAATAGAGCAGAAAGAAAGGCCAAAATAGCACCATCCAACCAACCCAACCAACCAAAAAATAACAAACCTGTCCCAACATATAGTAACCACCACAAGAGTAGAAAATCCAAATCTGAAAAGACCAACAACATCCATCATGCCAAAACCACCCAAGATAACTAGGAAAAGTGTAGAAGCAAAAGAAATAATCCCAAACTAACAAAACTAACAACCAAAACCTAATTCAAAAAAAAAAAAAAAAATAACAATCAACAAATAACCTCCACCTTACCAAATCCAATCCAAAATTAGATGACCAATCTGACCGCCACCAAGAAGCAAATAAACTAGTAACCAACCCAAAGAATTACATAGCCCAACAGACCACCATAGTAGGAAAATCCAACTTAGTTAAGGAAGCAACTAGCTCAGATATGGTAAACCCTATAAAATAGCAAATAAAAGCCACCTCCAAATGAAAGTCAACAAAAATAAACAAGCAACAATAATCATCTAGCCAGGCAAACAATAGCCACTAGGATAAAAAATCAAGATAACCTAGCAAAAAAATAGAACCACTGTAGCATCTAGCAATAAATTAATAACTCAAAACAAAAACTCAAAGACAAGCCCAAGAGTGAAAATAAGCAAATGGCCACAACCCAAAGTGGGTTTAACAAACGGGAACCAAAAGCAATGGCTCATCAAAAACCAACAGAAAAAATAAAACCAAGAAAATTATAATCTGAGATAAGACAATCCAGTGTTATCTAGATTGGCCAAAGCCCTTAAAAGTTTAGGCAAATTTTGATTATAAAATAAACTAAAATTAGTTAAGTTGGCACCTAAAGTAGCTAAGAAATCAGCAAAAGCATTACCTTCATGAAGGATATGGGGAAGTTTATAACAAACTTGAGAAAGAAGATTTTCAGAATGATTGAGAAGATATAATAAAATAGCATTTCATTCTATTAGAGTTTAGCATGTCAAAAGCAAGAGCACATCAACTTAATCTGATGTTGAGGAAACTTTACAAACCAATTTCAATAGCTTTATTGATAGCTGTCAAAGATAGATAATGTAACATGCTTTGAGAGGATAGGAAAAAACACAAATGACATTACCTTTAGAATTCCTAAGACTACCACCACAACCATATTTATTGGGAGTAATAGAACCATCTATATTCACTTTAATCAAATTTTATTTTGGGTTTCATCCAATGGATAATCCTAGCTCTTTTATAAGAGTCAATATCATGCAAAATAAAACCCAATTTTTTAGCCACAAATTTATAGCCTCTAAAATGAATGTTACTAATAAGATTGTCATTAAATAGAGCTTGAATTTTTTTCTTTGGTTCTAGCCGATCCTTTATGATTATAGAATACCATGATATTTAGCAATTTTTTGTCCATCCATGAACCATATAAGGGTAATAGCAACTACAACTTTGATATGACCTTCCATAATTTTTTGGAAATAGACTTGAAGAAGTTGATATATGCAAAGATTGCCATGAAATTACTTGGTATTAAATAAATCAACTTACCATAACCATAATTTTGAAGAAATAGCACCATTGAAAAACACATGATTAACATTTTCAATATGAAAGAAACAATAGCACTTTGAAGGAAAATAAAACCCTTTATTCCAGAGCAAAAAGTCCACAGGGATAAAGTTATTCAAAATCCTCCAAGATAAAATCGAATGAGAAATGGGAATGATATTGTTCCAAAGTTTAATGAAAATATTAGAGGAGTTTTTATTATTTCTAATAAAATTTTGAACCTCTTTAAGAACAAAATCACCATTGTAAGAAATCTTAAAGAGAATTTGGTCAAGTTTGTTAGAGAAAATAAGGATGTTTCTAAAGTTATTCAAAAGAAAATACATAAAATTCTCAAGTTTGTTTCATTCCAAGTGTTATTATGCTAAAAGAGTTAACTTTGATAGCTTGAGTGTGATAAAAGTGATTCAATAGAGCCATTTCCAATACAATTATTCTGCCAAAATAGAAGAATCGAATGAATACCCCAAGATATTAAGGGTTCAACAACTCATTTAATGAAGCAAAGCCTTTTCCAAACTAGGAGTCACCAAATTTATAAGCATATATAAGAGGGTGTTTACCTTGGCAATATTTTCATCATAAAATTATCCCAAAGGCTATCATTTTTCTAAAATTCCACCAGAATGAGAGAAGCTAGTAATAGCTTCATGAATCTGTATACAACCGAGACCACCTTCACCCAAGGGACCACAACATTTATGCCAGAAGTCCAATGCATTCTTTAGTAGAATTATTGATCCCAAAAAAATTATTAAGCAAGTTTATCAATTCATAAGAGTAGCATTAGGGGGATAATTGTTTGAATCAAAAAAGAGGCTTTGAATTGAGAGTGCTTTTAAGAATAGTAACCCTGCCACCAAAGGAAAGTAAATGAAATTCCTAAACATATATTTTATTTAAAATTTTTTGAATTAACACATCAAAAAGATGGGTTCATTTTAGACATTTAAAAAGAGGAGCACCTAAGTACTTAAGAGGAAGGTGTTGATGTTTAAAGTTAGTGATATGCAAGATTTGAATAATTTTATTATTGGAGATGCTTGAAGAAGTATTAAAATAGCTTTTGTTATCATTGAAAGATGGACCACTTTCTCTACCAAATTTCTTTAAAAAAAATCTTAAGATTCTTGATATGTTGAATAGAAGCATGGCCAAAAATAATGAAATCATCTGTAAAGCTTAAATGAGAAATAAGAAGACCACCAAAAGTTCTATAATACATTCTAGGATTGTTTAAGAATAGATCATTGATCCTTCTAGATAAGCAAAGAAAAATAAATAAGGAAGGAGATAGAGGATTCCCATCTTTGGCCATGGAAGTAGGAAAGAAGCTCAAGGCTTCCCATTAAGCAATAGAAAACAAGCATTATTAATACAATTTTAATAAGAAAGATAAATTTATCAAAAAAAACCCAAATAAATTTAGAATATGGATAAGAACCAAGAGATATTTTCAAAAGCTTTGGTAATATCTAATTTGAAGAATGCCAACTCTAGTCTTAGCATCTAAATCATGAATTCATTCTAAGCAAGAATATTATCAAATAGATCTATTCAACAAATTTGGTTTAGAGATAATCATGAAATAAAGGATTAGTTGGTTAGAATTTTGGAAATCATCATATTGAAGAAGGTGCAAAGACTAATAGGTCTAAAATCACTCTAATAGTCCTGGATTATGTTTCTTAGGTATGAGAAATAAAGTGATGAAAAATATCAAAAAGGATAACCATTAAAAAACTTTTGAATTAACTAAAGGAGATGACTAAAATTTAGAACCTCTTTACCATTCTCTCTTGGTGAGGCAAGGTTCATCCCATACTTAAGAAAATAAACTCTTTGTAAAAAAAATATATACTTTCAAAAGCACTTCTCAAATTAAAATTCACATGATAAAAGATCTACATTTAAAGATAACCAAATCTCATGAACCAATATCCATGATTGTTGCATGGAGGTTCTTTTCAAAATTTGAAATCAAATGATTATAAAATCCATTTTCCAAAAGCACATATTTCAAAATAATAATCTCCATTTAACACACCTAAGCTTGTTAAATGAAGATTTTCAAACAAGATCGTGACATAAAATTGAAATTTCATTTAGCACATCCTACATGTGCTAAGTTTGAATTTCTCTTTTCAAAAGCAACATCACACACAAATATCCCATCTTTAAAGAAAGAAAATATATTGATTCCATTTAACATACCTAAATTTGTTAAATGGAAGTCCCCTTTTCAAAATCACTAAAATTAAAACATATTTGAATTCCATTTGACATACCCAAATTTGTCAAATGAGAATTAATTTTTTCAAAATCAAATAAATTGGATTCTACTTAACATACCCATATTTGCTAAGTAGAGTTTTAAAATCACAAATAAATTAAAAAACACTTGAACTCCATTTGACATACCCAAATTTGTCAAATGAGAGTCCTACCTTTCAAAATTGAAAAGAAATTGAACTTTATTTAACATACCACATTTGTTAAATGGTTCTCCTCTTTCAAACAAAATAAAACAAACTCAAATACTTGATCCTTACTTAATATGCCAAATTTGTTAAGGGTCTCATTTTTCAAAATAAAATCAAAATACATCAACACATTTCTTCCTAGCATACCAAAATTTGCTATGGGTCTTATTTTTCAAAATCAAATCAAAATACATAAAACACATTGGGCTTCACTTAGCATACCTAATTTTGCTATGTAAGGATCCCATTTTCAAATCAAATTCAACAAATCAAACACATGACATACATTATCAATAACAAAAATTTTCAAAATTGTTTTCAACATAATTTGAATCTCATTTAGCATACATAAATTTCAAATAATGAAGATTCCAAAATCAAATCCAAAATAAAGTTAATTTCCTCCATTTAACATACCCAAATTTGTTAAATGAGGATCCCAAACATAAAATCAATTTCAAATATGAGCACATGGAAGCATCAATTAAGTGCCTCTCCAAACATTTGAACCCATTCAACATACCCAAATTTGTTGAATGTGGTACTAACTTTAAATCAAATTCAAAGTCTCTCTCCAAAAAAAAAAAAAACAAAATTCAAAATCTCTAATATTTCAACATTTAGATACCTAAATTTGTTAAATGAGGGTTCCAATTCAACAATCAAATCAAGCTAACAACATTCAAGCAAAGTCTAATATGGTTCCTTTCCAAAGAATGCAAAGAAGCCTCATGACATCATCAAGAGAATGTATGCATAAGAAACCACATCTTAGTTTACCTACTATGATTGAAGTTTCAACCAAAGGAGAAAGACCATAAAAGTTCCATCAAGATGCTAGAATAAGATCAATAAGGATTTTTTTAGTATGTCTTATCCATTCTAGATATGTATGACTCAAATGATTTGAATCTTAATTTCAAAAAGAAGACAACTCTCAAAATGACAATCAGAATAACAATCTTAATCCATAAAATAGAAGTACCGATGTACTTGATGTCTTTAAGGATTCCAACTTGGGTAGAGATACCCCCATTCTAAACTTTCATGGTGTCACTATTACAAGAGTTTGAATCATCGATCTAATAGAAGAAATTTTGGGCACCATAAAAGAGTAGGTAGACATCAATTCTACCTCTCTATCAAGATATCATAATATATAGTGTCTACCACTTTGAACACCATAGGAAGAAGCAAAACCGGCCATTAAAATAAACAAAATCTATATGTCTTAAGATACACTCAATCAAAGATAAGGGCATCAAACTGCTCAAGGTTACTCTTAAGGTCCTAAATTATCTTGGAAGGTTGCCCACCAAGCTGAAGATGAGAAGTTTTGATTGAACTTAACTGATTCTTCCTTGCTCTAGTGATAACCTCCTCAAGTCATACTCAATATAGAATATCCTATGGAAAGGAAAGACAAGAAATCCCCTCCAGAGAACACAATATAAACAAAGACTAAAAAAAAGTAGAGAAAGAAAAAAATGAAATAAAAAGAGAAAAGAATGAAAAGAAAAAATGAAAAAAAATGAATGAAGAAAAAAGAGAAGAAGAGAAAGAAAAGAAGAAAATGAGAAAAAGTAAAGCACCAATAATACACATTGATTTGGAATCCAAATGATAAATCATATGTACAAGGTGTAAATTTGAAGAAAAGGAGAGAATATATATATATATATATATATATATATGAAATAAATTTTGAGTCTACTTTTGACAAGTCTTTGGAGTAGATAACAGTAAAACAAAAAGATCTAAAAGGATAATTCATGAATGATATGACTAGAAACTTAGTGGGTATGCGAGCACATTGACTCTAATTTTACTATCTCATGATTTTATGATAGGATTAGAAGGTAAGAGTTGCTCCTAATATATATATCTATCTATCTATATATATATATATATATATATTTATTTATTATGAGAAATAAAATTTCCAATTCCTCTCTTTCTTCAAGCTCGAAAGAGGATTCAACAGTTGTAGATAAAACTTCAAATGAAGGAATTGAATCATCTTTGCCTAGTCTTCCAACTTTGCTTAAAGAATTTTGAAGACTTTCAAGTAGAGGATACACTCCCTGAAGTTGAAAAAAAAATTAGATCATCAACCAATTTGTTTTAAGGGATTAACCTTAGAACATAAAGGTAGTCCACCCACCCTCCCAACATCCATACATGATAAGTTAGAAAGAAAATGCCAATGACTTGGTTAGGTTACTTTTGTAGTTTAAAGGTCATTTACCTAAGACCTTAAAGTGCCCAATACATCTATAAAGGTAGCATACAAACTCAAATTAAACCTATTGCTATTCCTACTTTACAAACTATTGATCATTTGCCCAAGAGAAAGATCATTGAAGTCAACCTTTGAAGAAGAAAGATGCTCGATTACCCAACATTATGCCCACAAAGGAAGGACATTCAAATCCACACATATGTTATTCTATTTTATATGCATGTCTAAGATGAATCCACATATATATATATATATATATTTTATAGAGAATAGCCCCTACGACACCTTTCCTAAGTAGGCATCCTATCTTTAGGGTAGTGTTAGCAAAACTCACTATAGGAATCGCCTGACTACTCATGAGTTAAGATAAGTCCCCAATGACACATTCTCAATAGTCACCCTTAGGTCAGGTTCAATCTATTTTGCCAACAATAGGTTACCTTTGGTCATTCGGCTTTGTGATGTAAGCTATGCATTCTTTTAACAAGATCGTTGCACACTAACGGGAGGCCCTAGGTCTGTTCAATTTGTTGCACATCTAATGGGTCACCCCAGTTATTCTTTACTTTGGAGATGTAAGTCTACTATGCTTTGTCTAGCAAATCTGTTGCACACTGAAAGGTACCCCTTAAGTTGGATTATCCTACCCTTTGGCCAGTAGACTAGCCCTTTGGATCAGTAAATCTAAGATAGGCTAAGGCCGACATAGCCCCTTCTCAGTGCGGTCCATCACACTACGATGGGATCCATCAAATGAAATTAAAACAAATGAAAATAGACCAATTCAAATTAAAAAAATTCATTGAAATTAATGAAATTAATCTTAACTACTTTTGAGTTGACATAAGTCCCCTAGTGGCATTCACTCAGTAGTCGCCAAGAGGTCAGTTTCAATTTATTGCGGATCCAACAAATCACCCAAGCAATTGTTCCCTACTTTAAAAGATGTAAGTCTACTATGCTTTTCTTAAGTACCGCCATTGCAATCCAATATGCAACCACTTAGATGGGATAGTCCTACCTTATGCATAGTAGACTACCCCTTTGGATTTGTAAATCTGAGATAGTCAAGGCCGACATAGCTTCTTCTAAGTGGGTCCATCATACACCGACAGGGTCCATAATAAACTAAATTTGAAACCAACCTTCCAAGTGGAGTCAAATTAAAACACATAGAACAAACTAAACTTTTCCTTACTGAGGCGCAAATCAAATTAATCTTTCCAGTGGAGCCATAAGAAATACTATCAAACTCTTATCCCAATGGATAGCCCAAACCTACTTCCCTAGTGAAATGTTCACATTCCCAATCAATAGTAGATTATATATTCTAATCCCTAGTGGATACACACCCAAACAAATCATATTCACAATCAAACTCAAATCCATATCCTCAGCGGATAGCTTGAACCCCGCTTCCAGTGGAAGGTTCACATACTCAATCCCCATGGATTCCATCCGCTCTTATGGCCTTGGGATAAAGAGAGCTACTTTGAACTTAGATCATGATTCTATCTACATTTTGGGTTTAGGTATAAATAATTTTCATTAGTGTTTGCAGTCTTTTTGATTTTTTTTATCGCCTCGGTCAATGCCAATACATGCGATGTACCTTGTCAGTTACATCGCACCTATTGGGGTGGTCCTTTGGTTGACCTCACTTTTGGAGTGAGTTTTCAACCTCCTCATCTTAGATCGAGGAACCTTCTAAACACTAAGGTTTCTTTAGTCATAATACACTTCTATAGAGTGGGTGAACACTTTACCTAAGCCTAGAGAATTAGAAGGGTTAATCATAGGATTAGGCCATGCCTTAGGGACATAGAAAAATCACCTACCCTATAGCCTAAACCCAATCCATGTACACCTTTTTAAATTCAATTGAAATCCAAATTTATAACCAATCCTCAAACTCAATTTCAAATCCAAGTCCAAACTTAATTCCAAATGATAGAAACCCAAGATCAAATGTAAACTTGAAATCCTTCCCAAGCTCTTTAATCAAACTTCACAAACGTAGCAAAATTTCTATCAAATTCAATCTGAACTTAAATGATTTTCTTATAAATCAATTGTACCTTCAATTATCTTCTAAATATAAATGAAATATAAATTCAAATAGCCAAAACCAAATCCAAAATCAAATCAAAACTCAATTTAAACCCTTTAAGCCATTTCCTAGAACTTGGCCAAAACCCATCAAATTAAGCCAAAATCAATGAATTTTCTCTTGAATCAATCATTCCTTCAATCATATATCCAAATAGAAATGAAACCTACAATCATCCAATCAAACCAAAATCAACCCAAGTCAAACCCAACCTAGCCCGTTTGACTTGAAATATTCAAACGAACCAAAACTCATTTGAATCCAAACCGATTGTAGTTGAATTTATATATCAATCTTAAATCTATATAAACTCAACTAAATCAGCCAACTAAATCCAATTGGTTCACTTGACCCAAAGTGGCCAATTTGACCTACATGAACCAAAATCCTATTCAATCCAAATAAAAGTGAATTAAGCCAATCCAAACTTCATGTCATAATTATTGATCACCCTAGGATGATCAATTGATATAAATTGGGTCAAACCAAGTCAACCCTTTAGCCTATATAAACCCAAACTAGCCAAATTGTAACCTAAGCTAATCATTGAAACCATTGATTTAAATCAACCCAGAATCAATATTTAAACATGACTTGACCTTCAATTGAGCTAAACATAGCCTAGTTGGCCCTCTTGACCCAAGTTAACCTAAATTGACATAAAGGGTCAAATTAGACTAAACCCAAATTAAATCAAATCGAAGCATACAATCCTCTCCAAATAGTAATATGAACTTGACCTAATCCTTAGTTTGACCCAATTTCACAAATTGGTCAACCTAACCCATTTTGACCCAATATGACCCAAATGGGTCAAATTGAGCCAAACCTAACCAAATGAACTCCAAATGAAATGAAATTTGGTCCAACTCACTTTTGACTCATTTTAAATCTTCTTAAATCAAATTCAATATCAAATGACCACTCTACCTTTTGGCTAAGGGTATCACTTAAGACAAAACACCCATATAAATGGTCATTTCTCTTCCTTGGCCACTTGACACTCATCGATTGGTCCACCTAGGCTCCAAGGACACTATCCAACCAAACCCAAGAGGTGGTTGGGTTAACCATGACTTATGAGGAGGTGAAATCACCTCCCCCCCCCTCCCATCATTAGAACACTTGGAATGAAGGACCTCCACTTCTGTTTACTAGGACACCCACTTATCCTTCATACTAGTCACCTCCTATTCCTTTGGCAACCAAATTAAGCCACCCAAGGAGAATCCCAACCACCTCAAAAAAAGGACACCCACTTAGAGCCAAAAATCACCATGAATGAGGTGATTTTCGGCCATTATAAGGAGACAGAAAATACAGAGGCAAAAACTCTTCCTCACACACTCATTTCACTCTCCTAGAGCTCCTAAACCAATTAGCAACCTTTCCCACTTGGTTTTTGAGTAAAAGCCATCAAAATCAACTGGATTCTGGTGAGGAAGTGGCAACCATTGGTGGATACTTTATTCTAAAGTAAAGTAAGAGCCCAAATCCATTAAAGCTTCTTCGTCCACTCAAGTGCATGCTCGGATCATCACCACCACCATAAATAAATCCTGGTGAGATAATTTTCAAAAATTGTAGTCGGCCTTAGGTTCTTTTGTTTGTAATTGTTTTTGCTCAATTTTAGGAATTTTATTTATATTACTCTTGCATTTTTTTATTTTACATCATCCCCATGCATTTGAAGTGATTTTCAAAGTAGATCGCTAGAAAATTGAGCCTAAAATGAAGTTTTTCGTTCAATTTCTTTTCAAGAATCACAAAAATCCTACCTAGAATAGTGTTCCATCCATTTCTTGTGCCATATTTCCTGAAAACTATTTGATCTCCCATTCAGGGAGACGGACAGTTCAGATTGTGTGGATCTCATGGCTCTAATTAATGGATCATGGCTCATCATGTGATCGTATGATCATGACCATCATCCATGATCAAAATGGTCGATCGATCCATGCATCTCACATTCCCACTCATCTACGGTATCGCTCCAGCCAACGCATACACCAATGCATGGTCCCCAACATTACGCAGTACCACTAGGTTAAGTAAGAAATTAGGGATTTTAGGCTTTTTAAAAATTAATTAAAACACTTGAAACTTCAAAAATTCACAAAATAATAAAATACTTAACTAAAAATTAAAAATAAAAGCTCATTGTATTTATCTTTTGAGATGAATCCAATGAATCCAAAAGCCCTAAAATTTACAAAATATTATGAGCTTGATTTAAGCTTAAGTGAAAATCAAATTTCATTAATTAAACTATAAAGACACATCAAATTTATTTGAAATTCTCTGAGGTAAAAATTGAATGTAAAATCGACCTTCCATAAAAATTTCAAGTCAAAAGGATTTATGAATTGGGAGATATTGCATTCTGAAGTTCAAATAGTTAAAATAAATTAATATACTTTATAAAAATCATGGAAAATCATTTAAATTAGCTGAAACTTTGGAAAATTATAAAAAATCATAGAAAATCATAAAAATGCAAGTAATAATTTATTTCGAAGGTATTTAAGAGGAGATTCAATTAAAATTGATCCCAATTAATTTTGAATATATTTAAGGCTTAATTTAAGTTTAATTAAAATATTATTAGCATAATTACTCTCTAATTACCTAAGTAATTAATCCCAAACTTTTTGAGGTTGATTATTGGGATGACCTTTATGTCCCATAATTTTCTTGGTATTTATTGCGGTTAATTAGGGAAATTGGTTATCTTAACCTTAATTTGCTTTCCTAATTAGGAAATTAATTAATATTCTAAATAGTAAAAAAATCATTAATTAAGCTTGCTAATCATTGTGAAATAGTGAATGGGCATGGAGAATGAGATTGGGACCTCTTTCCCAATCATTTCCCTAAGTCCGTTTCACTTGATGGTTTAATTCATTAATTAAATTGATTAATTATTAAATTTGAAACTATAATCACATGGAATCTTAATTAATCAATTCATTGGTAGATCTTTAGGTGTTCAATATCCTAAATACATTTAAGGAAATTATGGTTAACCCACATGTGTGGGAAAACCATGAAAGTACTTAATTAAGTTTCATAACTTAATTAAGCACTAATTGTGAGACAATTGCATTAGGCCTTTTTCATTTCTTAGGTTCATTGCTGATTTAATTTCCAATGTATGTACATATCATGTTGGATCATAATTACTTGGTTAATTAAATTAAGGAAATATAGGTAAGGGTTAATTAATGTATTTAATGCATAGTACAACCTAATTAACCCATAAAATCAACTAAATTACTTTTCATTAAACCAAATTAAATCAAAAACATGGGAATGGGTTAGGATCAACAAATTTTCCCTCATTTCCTCAAACCAAATCAAATATGAAATTGAAAGTGATAACTAAAAAGTGTTGGTTTTCTTTAAATGCTTTTATTTGATGTGATTGTCCTTAGAATTAATTTAATTGAATGAAATCACATGTTTATGCTCATTCATTTCATTTCAATCATGTTAAATGTTGTATGTCATTTGAAATCACACATTCATCTTTTCAAAATTAGTTAAGTCAAATGGGTTTCCTTTATGTCAAGCTTGCATGTGTTGATTTAATTTATAATATGTGTGGCTATTATCACTATTAAATCCAAACATATTTTCCAAAGCTTATAAATGAATGGTTACATATGCTATAAATGCAAGTTATAAATACATAGGAGATGCATGTGATTATAGCTTAAATGTATGAAGTGAAGCCTTTCTTTATTCATGTATTGATTTATGTAAGTGAGAATGTTAATGGGTATATAGTTTGGACATCCCAAAAATATGAGGATTTAGTTAGCCCCAAGGAGGTTATTTGATTAGCTCACTTCCCTGGTTTAACAATGGCACGCATCTTTTGATTTCATTCTTATGTATTTCAATACTAAAATTTGGATGAGGCTTTAATTCATATATATAATGAATCAATCAAATTAAATATCAATTTTTTGCATGATTTTCATTCTCCAAATTATGAATACATGTGTATGTATCTAAGAAAAGTGGTATATAGTCGACATTCTAGGACCAGGTTTTAGCTAGCCAAAGGAGGTCATTTGATTACCTCACTTCGTGTTTAACAAAGGCCCGTACTTTCTTGTCTTTTATACATACATGTGTGTATTTAATTAGAGAATGGTAATCCTTCCTTTTTATTAAAAATACATGCATTTGCAATTGCTCAAGTGATTGAATTAATTGATCATATGATTTGGAGCGCTCTTTCTTATGTTCATGCATGTAAATTTACATATGGTTTGAATGTAATGGTATATAGTCTGGATATCTCTGGAATATGAGGCTTTAGTTACATCCAAGGAGTTCATTTGATTACCTCACTTCCTTGGTTAACAATGACACATACTTGTTTAATTTCATCCCTATGTATTTTTTTCATAAGAATTTAGATAGAGCCTTAAATTAATATGAAAAAAATAATTCAATTAGAGAAGAAATATAAAGCTTCAAATGTACATACTCACATCCATCATTCAAGTATGCTAAAACATATTGTATGTGTAGGTACACTTAAGACTTAATCATATGCATGTTACATGTGATGGAGAGGAATGATTTAGCATGTCATGTGATAGTATTTCAATTATATTAATCTTGAGAAGCATTTCACATTGAATAGAATTATTTAAATATAACCTAAACTTAGGAGTAATCTAAAATGTGTAATAAGCCATTCACTAAAGAGAACTAAATCAAATTAATAGGCTTTAGAAAGTGGTTTAAGGTTGGGATGAAAAGGCCAACCTCTTTTCTTCTATTTACAACACTTAATGGCTAAGTGTAGGTTATATGAAACAAAAGAAAACACAAATTAAAACTTGCAAATTAATTAAAGAACTTGAAGTGAAACCACCCTTTAA
This sequence comes from Cymbidium sinense, assembly GCA_021442155.1. Taxonomy (NCBI): domain Eukaryota; kingdom Viridiplantae; phylum Streptophyta; class Magnoliopsida; order Asparagales; family Orchidaceae; genus Cymbidium; species Cymbidium sinense. The sequence continues at coordinate 52,473,209 of CM038222.1, forward strand.
GTTGAATCTTTTTACACTTAGAAAATCTTAACTCTAAAGCCTAGTTAGGACATACCACACAAGCCTTAATACACACACATTAGATTAAGTCACCACTTCTAGCCTTATATTAGGACGGTGCATGGTGTGATGTATGTTATATTTTATGATATATTATTTTAGACTGGATGTTAGGGTGAATGTTTTATAGACTAGATGGTAGGTCATGATTAGCCTAATCATATTTTTTGTAAGGGATTATGTTTAAGGGATCACTTAAAAATAAATATAAATGCTCTCTTTGTAGGTGGCTTAAGCCCCTAAGCATAATCCAAGTTAGGATAGATGGGCTTGGCTACCCATATGTAGGGTGTTAAGTCCAAATTATAAATATAACTGCATGGGTTGTATGTGTCTTTAGGTAACATTTATCTTATAGGTGTAGTTAGATTTACTTTTCCTATTTTTAATGTAATTTTACATTAGGAATTAGGATTAGTGCTATGGGGGGATAAGGATGAGCATTTGCTAGAAGACTTTATCATGGGAGGCCATGTGAAGCCTTTGAAGTGGAGCAAACCAAGTCAAAGAAGAAGGAAGATACATGAAGACATGAACACCCCCCATAGCATTTATCATTTGTAAAATATAAATTATTCTTTTATGTACTGGTTGTATAAGGGTAGAGCTCAGCTACCCATTTTTCTTTTTGAGTTGTATGGCGGCACTCAAATGCATTGGCCTGTTATTCTTTTACATTAGATATAAAATTTGTTTGATGTTGTGTTTAAAGTGCACAATTAGGATGGCATGATTTTCTTAGTTTCTTTATTTGTTTGATATTTGAATGTGTGGCCTTGAATGCGATTAGGCTCTTAGAAATAAAAATTAACCTTTCTGCCCAACTACAACTCATAACTAAAGTTTTAAACAATTCATAACCTAACATAAAGCCTATGACATGAATCAAGATAATTAAAAGATTTAGTAACCCCTTAGCTGAATGTTGAATGCCAACAACATGCACATCATATTATTTCACTCTTGAAAAAAAAGGGATTTCCATCCTTGTAAGATAGGGGAATGCTTAACCTGTGAGGGCATCCTTTGTGTTGGAAAACACCCCTTTCTTGTTGATTTAGACAACAACCTTATTTTCTCATGCATGTAGGTAACATAAATCAAAAGCCTTTATCAAAATGAAGTGTCAAAATAAATAAAATATGAAAAGATGTTACATTAGACTAAGTCATATGCTCATACCACTCATGCTCTAGTCTCTTAGGGAGTCGGTTTAAGGACTTTAGTTTCTTTATGATTAAACAATAGCCTAACTAATCTTGTAAATCATATGACCAGACTTCTTAGATTTAAAGCATAGGGGGTGTTAGCTAGCTGTCACTCCAGATGGTTGTAAGTCTAGCAGTTGGATATTTTATCCTCTCTTATGGAGTTAAACCATATGTCTATTTTCACTTAGATTTAGGTTGCGCTTTGGCTTATGCTAAAGCTCCCTATATTTAGGATCCAAGGTGGTTATTTATTTTGGGATACAAGCATAAATCCTCACCTCTTAGGAATCTTCATAATCTTGTGTTGTTGGATTACAAGTCCTAGATTTATAATTAAATGTCAACTTTAACAAAATTGATCTTCTCTTCAATTTCAAAATTCTAAAGTCCAATTATAGGATAGGTGGAAATGCTCACTAGGTTTCCTAGTATCAAGAGAATTCCCTACTCATTTCCTTTAGCTTTGATAATAAGTCTTCTCCTTGAGTTTTCCCACTTAATTTTCCAATACAAATAATCCTTTGATAGTGTAGCCTTGAAATCTTTTGAGACTTTAATTACTACTTTAATGAAGAGTATTCTTAAGGGATTCACATCCCTTAGGATGTAATTAACTATGGAGGCTTTCCTCCATAAGGAACTTATCAAACCTGGCTTAAATAAATGCTACTTTACTTTTCCATGTAAAGTAGAGGAAAGATCTCTGGTACATTCGAAGACCCATCATGCCTTAAGAGTCCTTATTAGGTGATTAGGTCCATTATAGGGTAATGATTTCTATCTTTCAAGATAGTGCATCTTTTCTTAATGTCATACCGATCATTTCAATAAGTACCCCCTAAGATCTGTGTGGTGTCCTACATCTCAAAAATAAACACCACACACACCAAGTTTTTTGAGACATAAGTGATGACATAAATAAAAAATGAGCATGCATAGAGCAAATCAAAAACCCTAGATAACTAGAACCATCTCCACTATAAAGACATAATTCTATAAGTAGCATATCAGATCGATCATTCTTCAATTTCTCCAGTTCCCATTAGAACCACCTCCTCTCAAGTAGCAGGATCGACCATTATATCCTTGATCTCTCCCTCCGCCACCACCACGGTTGTAACCTTCATCGCTCCTCCCACTTCCATAACCACCACTGCTCTGACCACCACCTCCATATCCACTAGCACCTCTAGATCCCCCACCACCATTGTGATAATCACCACCTCTGCCTTCACCTCCACCTTGATCAGCCTTGTGACAGTGATGTTTCATCAGGTTCTTCCCATTCTTGGTTTGGAGTTTATTAGGTTTTAAGGTTTAGGTTAATTTCTTAACTTATTTAGTTACTTTAGGTTTAAGTTTAGGGTTTGGGTTTTAGGGTTTAGGGTTTAGGGTTTAGGGTTAAGGTTTAGGGTTTATGGTTTAGAGTTTAAGGTTTTAGGTTTTATGCTTTTAGGGTTTAAGTTTTAGGGTTAGGTTTTAAGATTAGGGTTTAGGGTTTAGTGTTTAGGCTTTAGGGTTTAGGATTAGTTTAGGGTTTAGAGTTTAGGGTTTAGAGTTTAGGGTTTATTGTTTAGGGTTTAGGGCTTAGGGTTTAGGGTTTAGGTTTTATAGTTTGTATTTTGGGTTTAGGGTTTAGGGTTTAATGTTTAAGGTTTAGGGTTTAGGGTTTAGGGTTTTCTATGGGGGAAAGTTAAAATTTTATTACCATAAAAGGAAAAGATACAATGTCCTTAAAAGGGGTAAAGTTGTAAGATTCAACTACTCTCATAGATACAAGAAACCTAAAGAGCTAAACCACCATCACATTAGAAAAGAAAAGAAAATAAAAGAGCAAATACAACACTAAATATCATAAGAGAAGAAAGAGTAAGACTAAAATAAATGCTTAAAATAGTAAAAGGATGAGTCAGCAGCAGTTCATGATTCCTTTGAGAAAGTAAGATAAGCAAGATCCACAACAATAGCACTTAGGTTGACTGAGTAATGTCCATTCCCTTTACAAAGTTCCAACCTGTAAAAGAAATCTGCAAAACACTGCAAAGGAAAAAGTCATAGTTAAAAAGGATAATGATGGAGAGAGGAAAAAGATAGAGCTGAGAAAGAGAAGGCTGAGGATCAATTATGATCATCCCAAGGGGAAACAATACATATGAGCATCCAAACTTCATAAAGAAGGATTACAATCATATGTAATGCTACTAACTAGAGAGAAGAGGTCAGTAACATCAAAGCCATCATAGCTTGCATACCTGTTACAAGTAAACATCCAAGGTTAGGAGTCCATAGAGTTCTAAATCCTACACCATTAAACAAAGAGCCACCACCCAACAACTAGCTAGCAAACCACCAAAAATAAACCACAACAGACTAATCATAATAACCTAGAGAGAGGCTAAAACAAAGTCAGAACACCAACAACAGCCATTATCCAAATACCCATCCAAGCTCCAAACTAAGGAAAACCAAAACCAGCCATCATCAAGCACTAGACCCATGCCAATTAATAGAGAAATAACTAACAAAACTAAGAGAGGAGAACTCAAGACAAAGTACCAACTAGTAGCAGTCAACAAGCTAAACTAGGGTGATAAACCACAAATGACTAAACAAGTCATAAATTAAACCATCAACTGAAGGAAACATAAGATGCAACTAGTCAAAATCACCATAAGAAAAAATAGCCACACAAAAGAATGCCAAAGGCTCACCACCAACCACCATACCAAAAGTCCAATAAAAAAGGATCAACAAAGGTTCAATCAAGATAGCAAAAGGCTCCAAAGAAATTGTCCAAGAAGGAACAGACCAACAAGAAAAAATCAAGCAACCAAGATTCCAAGGACAACTAAAGTCCTCCAACCAAACCATAAGTAAAATAGCCCAAGGCAACCACCGAGAATATCCCATCATAAGTAGCCAATAATGGAAGCATCCCCAACAGCTAAGGAAAAGTAAAACCAATAAAGCACCACACAACAGAGGTCCAAAAGAAGCACAACCACCATAGAAAGGCAATAGCAGTAGCTAGCCAAGACCACTCAAAAGCTAAACTTCCCTAGAAAAAAAAGGCTAACCTGATAGAATGCATAATAACAACATAAAATTGTAAGCAACACACCCAAAAAAGGATAATACCAAGAGAATAACCAACACAAAAAAACCAAGGCAAAAGAATGATCCAACAACAAATAATAAGGAACTGGGAGGTAATCCCCAAAAAGTTACCAAGAAACTCCAAAATAAGGCCTAGAAAGGCATCAATCAATAGTAGTTCCACTAGGAAGGCCACCATCCAACCACAAAAACTAGCAAAAATTAATTCAAGTTCAAGAGGAGAGGCAATAAAACAAACTGTGCAAAAAAATAGAATAAAGCCAGAGCATAAAACATGTCATCCACTAATAATCAGAGTACTAAGGAAGAGAAGATAGTAGCCACTAGACTAAAAAAACCAAGCCAACCTAAGTCGGAAAGATAAGAATCACCGCCAACCTGAGAGGTCAAAACATAACCCCAAAGCCAAAATGTAAAAATAAGTTTAGGGTTTTGGTTTAGGATTTATATGTTTTGGGTTTAGGTTTAAGGTTTATGATTTAGAATTTAGGGTTTAAGGTTAAGGGTTAAGTTTGAGGGTTTAGGTTTTAGGCTTTAATGTTTAGGCTTTAGGGTTTAGAGTCTGAGGTTTAAGTTTAGGGTTTAACCATTTAGAGTTTTGGACATTGTAGGTGATTTAGGTTTAGGCTAGCAGGTTTAGATTTAGGGCTCACTATTAGGGTGTGGTAGAGGGTTTAGGATTTAGGGTTTAAGATGAGAGTTTAGTAGGTAGGGTAGGAGGGGCTCAGTGATTTGGTAGAGTTGGATTTAGAGTGGCCAGGGTTTAGGGTAGTAAGAGTAGGTAGGTAGAGAGTGTTAGTAGTGGGTTGGTCAGTTTAAATTTATTTTAAAACCAAGCAAATAGTATTTTAGGTTTATTTAATATTAGTTTATTTTTTTATCTACTAGGTTTATTTATTTATTTTATTTAGTTTAGTTTATTTATTTTTTTTTTATTTTAGTTTAGATTTTTTTAATTTAGTTAGAGTTTAGGGTTTAGGTTTATTTTTAGTTTAGTTTTATTTTATTTTATTTTATGTAGGTTTTATTTTATTTTAAGTTTAGGTTTAGGTTTATTTTATTTTTAGGTTTAGGTTTTAGGTTTTTAATTTATTTTCAAGTTATTATTTAGTTTATTTTATTTATTAAGTTTGGTTTAGGTTTATTTATTTTAGTTTAGTTTATTTTAGTTTAGCTTTAGGTTTATTTTATTTTATTTTAAGTTTAGTTTATTTTATTTTTTTTTTATTTTAGTTAGTTTAGGTTTTATTAATTTTATTTTATTTTAGTCTATTTTTTATTTTATTTTTAGGTTTAGGTTTAGGTTTCAATCTTAATTTATTTTATTTTTTTATTTTATTTTGGTTTAAGTTTATTTATTTATTTTATTATTTGGTTTTATTTAGTTTAGGTTTAAACTTTTAGCTTTTTAGGGTTTAGGGTTTAGGGTTAGTTTAGGGTTTATGATTTTAGGGTTTAGGGATTAGGTTTAGTTTGGTTTTTAGAGTTTTAGGGTTTATGGTTTAGGTTTTAAGTTTATGGTTTGGGTTTTAGTTTAGGGTTTTGGGTTTTTGGTTTTTTTTAACGTAGAACAAATTCAAAATCAACATTTCTTTTTTTCGATTTCATGAACCAAGTAACACACCATATTTTCTAAGACACAAGCAACGATAGATAAAAAATGAGCACGCATAGAGCAAATAAAAAACCCTAGATAATTAGAACCATCTTTATTGTAAAGACATAGTTTCATAAGCAATAGATCGATTCATCTTTTTCGTCCAGAATCACCTTGGTCTCTCAGTGTGATCCACCATCATATCTTCATTCTCTCCTCCCACCCACTGCCTATAACCTCTATCGCTCCTCCCGCCATAACCACTTGCTCCAACCACCACCTCCATATCCACCAACACCTCTAAATCCACCACCACCACTATGATAACCATTGCCTCTCACTTCACCTCCATCGTCGGATCTAGACTAAACTTGGTTAATGGTATTGTTCCTCCCATCTAGGTTCTACCCATTCTTAGGATTAAGGTTTATTTTTTAATTTCTTTAGTTACTTTATGTTTGAGTTTTTAGTTTGGGGCTTAGGGTTTAGGGTTTAGGGTTAGTGTTTAGGTTTTAGGGTTTAGAATTTAGTGTTTAGGGTTTAGGGTTTAGGGTTTTGTGGTTATGTTTTTGGTTTAGGGTTTAGGTTTAGGGTTGTAGGTTTAGGGTTTAGGGTTTTATTTATTTTAGTTTAGTTTTATTTTGTTTTATTTTTAAGTTTATATTTTTAACTTTAGGTTTAGGTTTAATTTTATTTTATTATTTTGTTTAGGTATTAGGTTTTATTTTAGGTTTATTTTTAGGATTTTATTTTAGTTTGGTTTAGATTTTATTTTATTATTTATTTATTTTATTTAATTTAGGGTTTAAGTTTAGTTTATTTTAAGTTTAGGTTTAGATTTTACTTATATTAGTTTAGTTTATTTTAGTTTAGGTTTAGGTTTAGGTTTATTATTTATTTATTTATTTATTTTAGGTTTAGGTTTTTTTTATTGTGAGGTTTAGGTTTTATTTTTTTTTTTAATTTTAGGTTTTATATTTAGTTTTATTTTAGGTTCAATATTTAGTTTTATTTTATTTATTTTAAGTTCATTTTATTTTTATTTTACATTTAGGTTTTTATTTTAGGTTTATTTTATTTTAATTTAGTTTAGGTTTTATTTATTTTTTAGTTTATATTCTTTATTTTATTTTATTTTGGTTTAGGTTTAGGCTTATGTTTAGGTTTAAGGTTTATGTTTAGTTTATTTTATTTTATTTTATTTATTTAGGTTTAGGTTTTATTTATTTTATGGTTATTTAGTTTAGATTTTAGGTTTTATGATTTAGGGTTTAGGGTAGGTTTAGGGTTTAGTTTAGGGTTTAGGGTATAGGGTTTGGGGTTTAGGATTTTGTAGGGTTTAGGTTTTAGGTTTAGGGTTTAGGATTTAGGTTTTAGGGTTTAGGGTTTAGGTTAGGGTTTAATTTTAGGGGATTTTAGGGTTTAGGTTTAGGTTTATGGTTTAGGTTTTGTGGTCAGTTTAGGTTTTCGATTGTTGTTTAATAGAGAACAAATTTAGACTCAACATTTCTTTTTTTTTGATTTCATGAACCAAGTAACACACCATGTTTTCTAAGACTGAAGCGATGACAAATAAATGAGCACGCATAGAGCAAATCAAAAACCCTAGATAATTAGAACCATCTCTATTGTAAAGACATAGTTTCATAAGCAGTAGATCGGATCGGCCTTTCTTCAGTTTCTCCAGTTCCCATTAGATCCACCTTGGCCTCTCGAGTAGCGGGATCAACCATCATATTTTTGCTCTCTCCCTCCGCCACCATGATTACTATAACCTCCGTCGCTCCTCCAGCTTCCATAATCAACACTACTAACCACCGCCTCCACATCCTCCAACACCTCTGGATACCCCACCACCACTATGATAACCATCGCCTCTCGCTTCACCTCTATCGCTGGATCTAGACTAAGCTTGGTTGACAGTGATGTTCCTCCCGTTTAGGTTCTACCTATTGTTAGGGTTTAGGTTTATTTTTAAATTTATTTAGTTACTTTATGTTTGAGTTTTGGGTTTGTTTGGTTAGGGTTTAGGTTTAGTGTTTAGGTTTTAGGGTTAAGTTTAGGGTTTAGGTTTGGGGTTTAGGGTTTAGTTTTATGTTTTTTTTTGGGTTTAGTTTAAATTTTGGGGTTTAGGTTTAGGGTTTAGGTTTAGGGTTTAGGTTTAGGGTTTAGGTTAAGGTTTAGGGTAGTTTAGGGTTTAGGGTTTAATTTTAGGTTTAAGGTTTTTTTTTTTTTTTAAAATTAAGTAAACCGGTAGGTTTAGATTTATTTAATATATTTAGTTTTTTTATTTATTTTAGTTCACTTTATTTTTATTTTATTTAGGTTTATTTTTATTTTTATTTAGTTTAGTTTATTTATTTTAGTTTAGATTTTTAATTTTACTTTATTTTTTAGGTTTAAGTTTAGATTTAAGTTTATTTTTAGTTGAGTTTTATTTTTATTTTATCTTTTAGATTTAGATTTTTTTATTTTTAGTTTTGGGTTAGGTTTTTATTTTATTTTTTTAGGTTTAGGTTTTACATTTTTATTTTAGGTTTATTTGTAGGTTTTATTTTTTAGTTTAGGTTTTGGTTTATTTTTAGTTTATTTTATTTTATTTATTTATGTTTAGGTTTAGGTTTAGTTTATAGGTTTAGGTTTAGGTTTTATTTATTTTAGTTTAGTTTATTTTAGTTTAGGTTTAGGTTTATTTTATATTATTTATTTTATTTTTAATTTAGGTTTAGATTTTTTTAAGATTAGCATTTCGATTTTATTTTTTATTTATTTTTAGGTTAATTTTTGTGGTTTATGTTTTTATTTAGTTTTTATTTTATTACATTTTAGGTTTATTTTTCTTTATTTTACATTTAGTTTTTATTTCATTTAGGTTTTCTATTCTTAAGTTTATATTATTTATTAGTTTAGTTTAAGTTTTTATTTATTTTAATTTAGTTTATTTTATTTTGTTATTTAATTTTATTTTTAGGTTTAGGTTTAGGTTTCAATTTAGATTTTATTTTATTTTATTTTTTATTTTATTTAGGTTTAGGTTTATTTATCTATTTATTTTAATGTTTTGTTTAGTTTAGGTTTAGCTTTTAGGTTTTTAGGGTTTAGGGAGGTATTTAGGGAGGATTTTAGGGTTTAGGTTTAAGGTTTAGGGTTAGGGTTTATGGTTTAGGGATTAGGGTTTAGTTTTAGGTTTAGGTTTAGGGTTTAGAGTTTATGGTTTAGTTGGGTTTAAGGTTAGCTTAGGGTCTGACATTTTGCTTTGGTTTAGGGTGGGTTACATTATAGGGTTTATGGTTTAGGGTTTAGGGTTTGGCTTTAGGGTTTAGGGTTTTAGTAGTGTAGGTTTAGGTTAGTTTAGGTTAGTGGTTAGGTTTAGGAGTTTAGGTTTAGAATTTATGTTTAGGGTTTAGGGTTTCTTTTAAATTTAAAACCATTTTGGTTTATTTTATACTTTTATTGAGGTTTATTTCTTATTTTTTATATAGTTTATTAATTTATTTTTTACTTATTTTAGTTTAGGTTTCTATTTTAGTTTATTTTTTTTAGGCGTAGGTTTAGGTTTATGTTTATTTTTTAGTTTAGTTTTATTTTAATTTATTTTTTAAGTTTATGATTTTTTTTATTTTGAGGTTTAGGTTTAGTTTTTATTTATTTTTTTGTTTAGGTATTACGTTTTTATTTTAGGTTTTATTTTAGATAGGTTTAGGTTTATTTTAGTTTATCTTATTTTAGTTTTAGTTTAGGTTTGTTTATTTTAGGTTTAGTTTAGATTATTTATATTAGTTTATTTATTTTAGTTTAGGTTTAGGTTTAGGTTTATTTTATTTATTTTATTTTAGGTTTACTTTTTTCTTAGTGTAAGGTTTTGGTTTTATTATTATTTTTTTTGGTTTATTTCTTAGGTTTAAATTTTTATTTCATTTTTATTTTATTTTATTTTAAGTTCATTTTATTTTTGTTTTACGTTTAGGTTTTATTATATTTAGGTTTTTTATTTTTAGGTTTATTTTATTTTTTTTCAATTTAGTTTAGGTTTTATTTATTTTATTTTAGCTTATTTTATATTTTTATTTTATTTATTTTAGGTTTAGGTTTGGCTTAGGTTTATGTTTAGGTTTAGGTTTATGTTTTAGTTTGGGTTTTTATTTTATTTTATTTTATTTATTTTATTTAGGTTTAGGATTTTTATTTATTTTATTTTTTTGGTTTTATTTAGTTTAGGTTTATATTTTTAGGTTTTTACGATTTAGGGTTTTGTGTTTAGGGTTTAAAGTTTAGGGTTTAAGGTTTAGGGTTCTAGGTTTTAGGATTTTGGGCTTAGGGTTTAGGGTTTAGGTTTAGTTTTAGGGTTTGGGTTTTTAGGGTTTGGGTTTTGTTTTAGGGTTTATGGTTTTGATGGTTTTAGGGTTTAGGGTTATTCATTTTGGATTTAGGTTTAGGTTTGGTTTTAGTTTAGGGTTTAGAGTTTTTGGTTTTTTAACAGAGACAAATTCATATTCATTTCTTTCTGCTGATTTCATCACCAAGTAACACCTAGTTTTCTAAGACACAAGTATGACTTAGATAAAAATGAGCATGAAAGCAAAACCCTAGATAACTAGAATCATCCCTAATGTAAAGTAAGGTGATCCATAAGCGCAGACGTCACTATTCTTCGCTTTCTCCAGCCTCCCATCGTAACCACTCTCCTCTCGAAAGTGATGATCCACCATCATATCCCCCGATCTCTCCTCTCACCACACGCCTCTGTAACCTCCGTCCCCGCCCATAACCATAATCGATCCAACCACCACCTACATATCCACCACCTCAGCATCCCCCACCACCACCGCCATAACCACCGCCAAAGATTCGCTCCACCACCGTGATCTTGACTAAGCCACACTTGATGTTCTATGCCAAGGTTCTACCCATTCTGGGTTTAAGTTTAGGTTTAGGTTTTAATAAGTTTTAGTGTTTAGGTTTAGGTTTATTTTTTAATTTATTTAGTTAGTTTAGGTTTTGTAGGTTTGACTTTGTGGTTTAGGTTTAGGGCAGTTTATAGCTTAGGGTTAGGTTTAAGATTTATAGTTTATTTTTTTTCAAAAAATAATTAAATAAATTGTATATTTAAGTTTATTTTGTTTATTTTATTTATTTAGTTTATTTTATTTTTATTTTATTTAGGTTTATTTTTATTTTATTTAGTTTAGTTTATTTATGTTTGCTTTATTTATTTGTTTAGTTTTTTTTATTTTAGTTTATTTTTTATTTAGTTTTAGTTTAGTTTTTTTTGAGTCTTATTTTTATTTTATTTTTTTGGTTTAGGTTTTATTTTATTTTGTAGGTTTAGGTTTTAATATTATTTTTTTTAGGTTTATATTCTGTGTTTTTTTTTAGTTTAGTTTATTTTTAGTTTATTTTCTTTATTTAGTTTGTTTAGGTTTAGTTTAATTTATTTTAGTTTTAGGTTTAGGTTTTATTTATTTTAGTTTAATTTATGTTTAGGTTTATGTTGATTTTATTTTATTTTAGGTTTAGGTTTTATTTAGTTTAGGTTTTAGGTTTTTTTTTTGTTCTATTTTTTAGGTTTATTTTTTTTTACGCTAGTTTTTTATTTAGTTTTATTTTAGGTTTAGTTTAGGATTGGCTACTTAAAACTTATCCACTCAAGGCTCACGTGGTGGCGTGGAGGCACTTTCTCCGCCCCGATCTAAGATCTGATGGCTATGATTAATCCCATAGCTTAATAAGATTAAATCGATCGATCTAGCGATCTAATCACAACCATCCATTTCGATCACGTGGAACGGATGATGGGTGATCTAACATCATGTTAGTGAGGGAGAATGGAGTCCATCTTCCATTGCTCACTTGATCCGAAGCTACCCAAGCTTGATTAACTCCAAAAGGATCCCACACCTTCACGACATCGATCAGAGGGGATCCAACGGTCAAGATCACAAGAGATGCAAGTTTTCTTCAAAAAGCTCCAACCCATTTTTTCCTAAGGATCAGTTTTGGAAGCATACCTCACCGGAGCTCAAGACTGGTGGCTCGAACGATTGAGGAAGCTTCATCTAGTGGAGACGAAGCCCTATTGAGCAACAATTGATCAATCAACGCTTGCTCGTAAGGCCATGAACCGATGATTTGGAGCTCAACTTGATAAGTCCCACCTCTTGCTCAAGAAGCTTGGGAGATGATTCATTATTGCTGATGAGGCCTAGGGAAGGTGCATGCAAAGTTAATTTGAGTTTGATGGAGAAATGGGTAAGTTAGGTCAGAAATTGGAGTGTATCATTTTGGGAACGAGCATGGGAGCTTAAGGAAATGGGAGTGCCCCATTTTGGGATGGACAATAATGGCATTTTCCAATCGAGGAATGAGCTTGGGAGCTTAAGGAATGCCTCTGGCGGGTCATCTTGCATAGCTAGGGCTTTGAGGAATGATTTTTGTGTATGTTTGAGTGAAAATGAGGGGGTGTATACCACCGCTCATCTTGATCCGATGGTGGGATTTGACTTGGGTCATCCAACCATCTCAGGGAGTCTGGGTGGTGGGGAGGAGGTGAGTTGGCTCGGCTTGGTTGGTTGAAGTTATGGAGGTGGCTGCCAAAGAGGAATCATAGCTATCTTATGGGTTTGAAATGTTCTAATGGGGAGGGTGAGGTGATTTCACCTCCCATGGGTCACGATCGACCCAACCACCCCTTGGATCAGGTTGGGTAGTGTCTTGTGCCTAGGTGGACCATTAAAAGAGTACCAAGTGGCCAAGGAATGGAAATGACCTTACATGGGTAATTTGTCTCATGTGATGTCCTTGACCTAAGGGTAGAATGATCATTTGGAATTGAATTTGATTTGGATAGATTGCAAATGATCCAAAAGTGGGTTATCCTAAATTTCAAGTCAATTGGAGTTGATTTGGTTAGGGTCAGCTCAATTTGACTTATTTAGGTCAAATTGGGTTAGGTTCGGTCAAGTTGACCAATTAGTCAAATTGGATCAAACCAAGGGTTAGGTCAAGTTCATATGATCATTTGGGATATTTTGGTTCAATTGATTTCGTTTAGTTTGGCTTAGATTTGATTTTGGCTCATTTGAATTCATTTTGGTCAAATGGTTTAGTTGACCAATTTGACCAAATTGGCCAAATTGGCTTGGGTTGGATGTTGGTTTGGGTTTAGTTGACTAATTAAAGATGATGGTAGGCTTTGGTTTCAATTTGGATTTGGTTTTGATTAGGCAACTTGAACCTTTAGGTCAATTTGGGCTAAGTAGTCTTGCTCAATTGGATCCAAACATGGTTTTGGTCAAGTTCAACAATCAATTTGGAATGAACTTGAGCCATTGGTTGTAATCAATTTGGTTTATATTTTATTTGACCAAATTTGGTCTTTAGGTCAATTTGGATCAACTTGGGTCAAGAGGGCCAATTCGTTTTGTTTGACTTAATTGAAAGTCAAGTCATATTCAAATATTGATTTTGATTTATGAATCATTGGTTTCAAGAGATTTCGCTAGCTTGCAATTTGGCTAGTTTTGGTTCATATGGGATGACTTGGTCAAATGACCAAAGTTGACTTGGTTTGACTAATTTATGATAATTGATCAACCTAGGTGATCAACAATCATGATGGGAGGTTTTGATTGGCTTGGTTCAATCCAATTTGGGTAGGATTAGAACTTGGCCTATAGGTCAAATTGGCCACTTTGGGTCAAGTGGACCAATTGGGTTTAGTTGGCTTGATTTTGGGTTGAGTTTGATTTAGTTGAGTTTATATATGGATTTGGGATTGATATATAAATTCAATTGTATTGGGTTTAAATGGGTTTTGTTTCATTTGAACATTTCAAGTCAAAAGGGTTAAGTTGGGTTTGACTAGGGTTGATTTTGGTTTAGCTTGATGATTGTATATTTCATTTATATTTGTGAATATGATTGAAGGTATGATTCATTATGAGAAAATCAATTGAATTGGGGTTTTGAATGATGGAATTTGGCTAAGTCCAAGAAGTTGGGTCATGTGGCTTAGGTTTGGATTTTGATTTGGTTTGATTTATTTTGATGATTTAAATGTATATTTCATTTAAATTTATGAAGATGATTGAAAATTTGATTGATTTGTGAGAAAATCAACTTGAGTTTGACTTGATTTGGATTAAGATTTGGCAAAAGTCCATGGATAGGTCATATGGAAGGGTTTAATTTGATTTAGTTTTGATCATCTGAATGTAGATTTGATTTATATTTAGGAAGATGATTGAAGATATTAATTGATTATGAGAAAATCAATTGATTTTGGATTAATTCGAATTAAGATTGGCTAAGTCCATGGGTTAGGTCATATGGCTGATGAAGTTTTTCAAGTTTGGATTTGATCGTGGGCTTCAATCATTTGGTTTTGAAATTTGGGTTTTGATTTGGATTTGAATTTGATGTTTGAATTGAACTTGAGGTTTGGTTTCAGAAGGTGAACATGGATTGGATTTGGGTTGTAGGGTAGGTGGATTATCCTAATCGCTAAGGCATAACCTAATCCTATGGTTAACCATTCTAAGTCTTTAGGCTTAGGTTAAGTGTTTACTTAATTGTTAGAAGTGTCTTATGACTAGGGAAGTTTTAGTGTCTAGAAGACTCCTAAGTCTAAGATGGGAAGATTGAATGCACTCCAAAAGTAAGGTCAATAGGCCCAGCTCCATAGTTGTCTTGGAGATAGATGATTGGAAGACCAAGCCAAGTTTCACATTATAGACTTGGATACATCTTTCAATGCTTTGCTTGGGAGACCATGGATACATGAGAACAACATAGTTCCATCCTCTCTACATTAGTGTATGAAGTTCATGAGAGGTGGGATCATTTTCTATGTCAAAGGAGATCTCAAGCCATTTAAAGTTCACAGGTCCATAAAATGAGGATACAACATACTACCTCCCTCAAAATCAATAAGTCTATTCTCACGAACTTGGCCAAAGTTTAAAAATAAAATTAAAAAAATACAAAGAAAAATAAAAAGAAAGATAAAAAAAAAGAAAAGAGAAAATGAAAAAAAATTAAAAGGGAGCAGAAATAGACTTGGAGGAGGAACTGGAGCTAGACATTAGATTCCACCCACTATTCATTACCCATTCAACATATGGGTAGACAAGTCGACCTCCACCAGTGAAAGAGGCTAGTTCGAGGAAGTCCTGTGGGTGAAAACCTCCTTATTGGCCACCCAATAAGATATGTCTCAACTACCAAGAGTACACCGCTATCCATATAGACTTGGAATCTAAATCATAGGATGAGTCTTATATGGTTAGCTCACCAGCTAGCTCTTCTCAATAGTAGATTCCCTTGGAGGTGACACTTGAGCTAGATAATAATGAAGACTGGGCTCCAAAGCAAAGCATAAGTGTATCCAAGTCTATATGTGAAACAGTTAGGCTTTAGTTGGGAACCTTAGCTCTAACACCACTTTCATCTCAAAATCTGAGGGTTTGGTAGTTAAGGAAGCCCCCTAAGTAATCCATCGCTGTGAAGACTCAAAAGTTCTTTTTGGGAGCATCATCCTCAAGTCAAGAAGTTGATGTAGAACTTTAGGATGATTCATATAAGGATTTAATAGAATTATCTTTTGATTAGTACTTGCCCTGAGTTCATAATTTAGCAAAGAAATGGTTAATCCTACATACTTGGTCAAAGAATAGGTTTGACTACTTCGAAAGAATATGGAAGAACAAATGCAAAAGCTCTCAATCATGACCAAGACTATGATTCAAGATATGTGTGATGATGATAATTACTAGTTATTACCAATCATTTGGAATTTGATAGCTCTTTTCAAATCACATTAACTTATATGAGCTAGAAACTTGTGATGATTTTAAAGTCAAAGATGCACCACCGAGTTCAAAAAAGATATCAAGTCAACCATCGACAAGCTTAAGGAAATCAACTTAGAACAAGAAGATCCATGCTCGACATACATTTTTGTTGAATGAAATTGAAACCAATGACTTAGTTAGGCTATTGAAAGTTTAAGGACTACTTTGCATGGAGTTATGAAGAGATGCCTAGATTGGCTCATGACGTAGCAATCCACAAACTTGTAATAGAGCCTACGTCTAACCCTATCAAGCAAGCTTCTAGATGCACGCAATTAGAAACAGAACAACAAGTCATTTAAGAAGTTAAGAAATTGATCGATGCTGGCTTCATTCGAGAAAATAATACCCTTCTTGGTTAGCCTATGTCATCCCAATTAAGAAAAGGAATGGCCAAATTTACATATATGTCAATTTTAGGATTTAAATAAGGCATGTCCAAAAGATGAATTTCCACTACCAATCTCGATGTTGCCTCATCTCATGTAATCTTCTTTCATGGATGGCTCATCTAGATATAACCAAATAAAGATGACCACTGAAGATGAAAGAAACACTACTTTTAGAACTCCGATTGAAATCTTTTACTATAAGGTCATGCCTTCCAGCCTTAAAAATGACGGTGCTACATACCAGCGGGCTATGACTTGAATCTTTGATGAACTCATTCATCATCAAGTTAAGTGTTATGTTAAGGATCTCATGGTCAAAAGTAGAGAAAAGAAAGACCATCTCTTTAACTTGAGAGTAGTTTTCAAATAAGAAAAAATGAACCCTCTAGAGTGTGCATTCGGGAGCTTCAGGAAATTGGCTTTTTTTGTCCATCACTAGGGAATCAAAAGATCCGAGAAGATCAAGACAATATTAGAATTCCACCCCAAAAAAGTTTAACTTAACTCGATCATTCCAAGGGAGGTTATCATATCTAAGATGCTTTATATCCAACTTATCGAAGATGTAAGCCATTCTCAAAGACTTGTCAAAAAAGAATGCAAGTTCAACTAAGATAACAAGTGTGAGCATGCCTTCAAAGACATCAAGCATTACCGATAACACATTCTAGCACTCTATCCTAGTAAGTCGCTCATACTTTACACTATCATATGACTCCCTTAGTGCATTGTTGGCCAAAGCCAATGACAAAGGGAAGAAAATGCACTTTACTACCTCATCTAATCCCTTCTCAGATAATTATCACCCATTGAGAAGCATTGCCTAGCTTTAATCTTTGCATCCCAAAAGCTACAACACAACATGTTTCTTCATAAGGTGAACTTAATCTTTAAGACCAATTTAATAAAGATC
The DNA here is from genome assembly GCA_021442155.1 of Cymbidium sinense. Taxonomy (NCBI): domain Eukaryota; kingdom Viridiplantae; phylum Streptophyta; class Magnoliopsida; order Asparagales; family Orchidaceae; genus Cymbidium; species Cymbidium sinense. The sequence goes on from CM038222.1 coordinate 52,490,350, forward strand.
TCATGATACACATGCTATCCGTGATGGTTGGCATGATGGTCCATGATCCTCTTATAGTTTGACATTACCTTCCTACCTCTATGTAAAAGGACAAGCTAGTGATTTCTTAGCAGACACCCACTTCCCGCTTTCCTCTTTAGTGATGATCTCCAATGATGAACAAATCATGAACTTAGGGGATACTAGCATCACCACTAGAGATGTACTTTGATGGTGTGGCTTCCACTCAAAGAGGAGAAGAACCAAAATCTACTATTCCAAGAAAGATAAGGGTAGGAATAGTTCTCTTAACTCTCGACCGTGATGTGATGAGATTCTCATATCATCTGTCCAATCCATGCACCAACAATGAAGCTGAATATGAGGCTCTGATTGTGGGTCTAGAGTTAGCCGTTACTCTAAGCATCCAGAACATCAACATCTTCGTGGATTCTCGCTTATCAACCAAATCACTGGGTCCTCTAAAGTTATAAAGCCCAAGCATCCATATGTACACCATAGACTTGTTGGGCCAAATCTAGAGGTTACCATTTATAAGATTCCTTGAGAAGAGAATGTTGTAGCATATATTTTATCCAAGCTTATCAAGGAGTTGGCATATCCGAAGGATGAGTCCATATCAATAAAGGTCAAAAATAGACAAATCTTATCTCTTCTTGATGTTGAACTCAAAAGTACTCTCTTGAAGGGCAGGTTGCCATTACCAAAAAGGATGAAAAGTTAGAATGGAGGAAACCATTCATGTATTACTTAAATAAATGAAAACTACCTCAAGAGAAGTCCCAAGCCCATCAGATGAAGCAAAGAGCACTTTCCTATGCTATTGTGGATGGTGGCTTATACTAGTGGTCTTTCGATCATATGTCATTATGTTATTTAGACAAGCATGAAGCCCATAAGATCATGATTGAGGTACACTTAGGATTATGTGGAGCTAACCAATCTAGTCCGAAGATGAAAGCCAAGATCAAGATATTAGGACACTATTGGCCATCGATGATCAAAGATTGTATGGATACTGCTAGGCGATGCCACAAATGTCAAATACACGGTGTGGTCCTACACCAACCACCCAACATTCTACATCCAACATTGGCCTCATGGCCATTTGAGTGTTGGGGTACCGATATAGTGGGACTGATAGATCCTTATTCTTCAAAGGGTCATCAATTCATCTTAACTGCTACTGACTATTTTTCCAAATGGGCAAAGGCGATTACTCTCAAAGAGGTCACACCAAGATGTACTCAATATTTAGAAATCATATCGTATATAGGTTCGTAGAGTGCCTCATGAATTATATCCGATATAGTACGCATTCAAGAGCACCGAGATCAAAAACTTTTCCTAAGACACAACATTGATTGAAGATATTCTACCATCAACTACCCGGGAAAATAAATAAGCCTACAATAAAACTCTCATCCAAATACTGAAGAAGACACTCGATAACAACAAACGACAGTGGCATGAGCTGTTAGTTGAAGCCTAGTTGGCCTAATTGACCACATATAGAACTCCAACTCGTCTACTCCTTTTTCCTTAGTATATGGGCCATTCTACCATTAAAAGTTCAACTCTCATCATTACTAAGGATAGCTATGAGTAGCAAGATCATATGAGAGAAAAATGTCAAGTTGTAGTTAGAAGAGCTCAAAGGTTTGAAGGAGAGATTCTTGCCGTCATGCAAAAACCTCAAGTTGTACAAAGCTAAAATGATTCAAGGTCACAACAAGTTGGTACGCCCTATAGCTTTTCAAGTAAGAGAGCTTATTTTTTATTTTAAGGAGATTGATTGTTGCTCATCATAAGATGGGAGACAAGTTTGAACCCACTTGGGAAGGCCCTTTTGCCATAGAGAAGGCCTACCTAGGAGGATCTTATCACCTTATTAAAGATAAGAGAGAGCGTCCCATGCTTCCAATCAAGCATACTTAGAGAAATATTATAAATCATGTTTAAAAATAATTATCATCAATGAAAATTCTATTTTGAATTCAATCTCTTCCATGTTGAAAGTATTCTTGTTTCATGAATTAGCCATGATGTGTTTAGGGTAGGTAAGAACCCAGTGGCATCCTATCCTTCATCGATAAACAAACACAAACTCCACAAACATATAAAATAAACAAATATCTTTTATCTTGGGCTACTCTGAGTTGAGATAATGCCCCATCGACACTCACTCAGTAGTTGCTCTAGGTCAAGGTGACGTGCTACCCTACTAGTGTGTCACCCTAGTGATCTTCTTTCTTTGGAGGATGTAAGTATGCTATGCGTTCCTTCTTTACTTGGCCACCGCAAATGATGAGCACCTCGTTAGTTTGTAGTTTACGATCTAATAAGCTACCTCATGTTGGCTTTATTTAAGAAGATGTGAGTCTGCTATGCTTTCTTCTTGGATTAGCCTTCCTGATCTGGCAGGGTTAAGTATATTTAAGGTTTAGGATAAGTCCCCTAGTACCTCCTTCCCTCCTGACTGCTTCAAGTCTGGTCGAGTCCTTCCTCGGGGCTCCCCGCTTAATAGTCGCTCTAGGGAAGATAGCATCTATCCTGTTGATGATAGGCTATTCTGATGATCAGTTCAACTTGAAAAGTTATGAGCCTACATGCTTTCTTTCTGGATTGATCATTGCACACCGACGGGCACCATAGGTTGGTTGGTTCTCACTATGCTGATGGATACACTAGTCATGCTGATGGGTACACCATAGGTTGGTTGGTTCTCGCACCTTAGGATACACCACTCATGGCAGATGTAAGTCTATTACACTTTCTCCTTGAGTTGGCCACCATACACCTATAAGCTTTCTTTTCCAAGGCTCAAGATAACGCCTCTAGCAGTACCTCCTCTATGGGCACTATATTTGAATCACATCCTTTGTGACCCCATTTAGACATTACCTAGGTTACTATCAGATTGGATAGTTTCCCTTTCATAGTAACTAACCCTGTGGTTGGAGAATTCATCCTATGAATTTAAAAGATTCCCCTTGGTCTAGTAAATTTGAGATAGTCCGACATAGCCTTCTCGTGGTCCCTCACACACCAACAAGATCCACACAAACATATAAACAAAATATATGTTCAGTTATGGATTAGGAGGACACCCTTAGCAGTATCTTTTCCTAAGCTGGCATCCTATCTTTAGGCGGTTAAAACTCCCTATAGAATCACCGACTACTCTTAAGTTGATATAAGTCCCCAATGACATTCACTCAAGAGTCACCCCTAAGTCGTTTGATTTGTTGTGCTACTAATAGGTCTCCCCAATGGTGCTACACCTTCTTCCTAGCAGAGTCATTGCACACCGAAAGGCAACCCCTTAGGTTGGCTAGTTCTACCCCACGGCTAGTAGACTATACCTTTGGATTAGTAAATCTGAGATAGGGCAAGTTCAATATAACCCCTTCTCAGTGGGTACATCACACATTGACATGGTCCATAAATTAAATATATCAAATTTGATCGTGCTCACATCCCCAGTGAATATGCCCTCAACTCGAAATCAAACTAAACCAAACATACCTTATCAAAATCACATGAAATTAAGAAGAAAATTAATCGTGACTACTTTTGAGTTGACATAAGTCACTAGCAACATTCACTTAGTAGTCTCCCTAGGTCAGGTTGATTTGTTGTGCATCCCCAGTCACCCCAGTTGTTCCTTGCTTTGGAAGATGTAACCGCTACACCTAGCATGGTAGTTGAAACCTAAAGGCCCCCTTAAGTTGGCTAGCTCTACCCCAACCGGTAGACTATCCCTTTGATTAAACTTGAGGGGTCAAGGATATATATCTCCTTCTTAATGGGTCCAACACACACCAACAAAGTCCATACATTAACTCGCATTAAATTAAACCCAATCTTTTTCCAGTAGTTAAATCACACCTTTCTCTAGTGGAGCCCCAAAATATATATAAACAAGTCAAGAATACAAATCAAATTCAAAACCAATCTTCCCAGTGGAGCTAAACTAAACCAACTCTCCCAATAAAGTCTAAATCAAAGAAATCTTACCAAACTCTTATTCATAGTGGATACATCCCCTAACTAATATATGATATCAAACTCGAATCCCAAACGCCATCGGATAGCCTAAACCTCGTTCCCTAGTGGAAGGTTCAAATACCCAATCTGTAATGGACTCGAGCCCATATCTTTAGCAGATATGCCTCCACATCAATTAAAACAAACAAATTAAAGTTGATTCGATCTTAATACCTAGTGGATTATAGATTCTTATCCCCAGAAAAACTTCTTTCCATAAATCATTTAATCAAATCAAATTCAAACCTTATCCCCAATAGATTTTCTTCTTCTATGCCCTCGATATCAACCCCCCACATGTCATGTCCAATGCATGTGTGATCCCCTAGAAGATCTCCTTCCATGTCCTTGACATGGAATTCTCTTCAAATCTTATTTATTCTCTTATGCACAATTTTAATACTTCAACCAAAAGCCTAACAATGTATTCATTCAAATTACATCATCTTAACATTGTAATCAACATTTTATGATTTGTGATGGTGCAAGCTCAAACTAACTATACAATATCATGCTAAAAATATTATATTATAAATTAACACACTATAATATATAATAATATATGATGTTATATTATAATTTTCTATTATATAATATATTGTCTAACATTACACCTCATTAGAATCACTTAAAAGGTTCAAAGAACAAAATTTTCTCAAATTATAAATAATGTTCATTTTAAATGTAAAATTGTTAATTTTCTATTATAAATGTTACAAAAAAGCATAATTTGGTGTTGCTTCTTGGTGTGCCATCAATTTGGCCAAATTCTTCCATCTCATCCTTCAAATTAATATTTTGGGAGTTTTGACCCAATGTATTATAATAGAAGTAAAACATACTAAAATGTACAATAACATTTAGTAACACACCACCACATTCATATATATGTGAAGTTATATTGTTATGTACATTATATTTTAATGTGCTTCTATATAATATATTATCTTACATTACACTTTAAAATGAATCACTTTAAGCAAAGAATTTATAAAATTTGATTGAAAAATGACATTTTTAATGCAAAATTCCATTCTTTTGATTAAATGACACACCTTAGCACACCCCGAATGATGTTCCCTAAAGCTTACCTTAAATTTAGCCAAATCCCATCATATCAGCCTATAAATTAGTATTTTTTATGAATTATACAAATACAAACTCAACTACATCATACTATAACAAACTAAAAAATACTAAACAAAAAGTAGTAATACACAATAGTATGCTATAATGCATAATGCTACAGTATGTTATGTCATCCTATATTATAATAAACTATAACATGTTATATTATATTATATTGCATATCACATTACAAGGGATTGGTTAAGATAAAAAATCATAAAATTAGTCTAAACAATAAAAACTATATTTTTAATCTATCACTTACATATTTTTAAGGTGAAATAATACATTATGATGCCATACTCTACCTATTATTAATTTGGCTAAATTCCACCTTTATAAAGGCTAAATCAACATTTTTATAAATATCACTAGTGTAGGCTCAACTACATAATTGTAAAATACTAAAAGAATTTAAAATGCGTAGAACAATATATTATGATATATGATGTTATGCTATGCTACATCATGTAATATTTTTTTTGAACATAAAATCTTTTTTTTTTTACTACAAGTGGCATAGCACACCTTTAGTACTACAACCTAAGTCCCACTACAAATTTAACAAATTTCATCATCTTATTTATTAAATTAATATTTTAATGATTTATTTTAATATAGACTGTAGGAAACAATACCATAATATACTAAAACATTTCAAAACATCTAATAACTTCCAAAAAACATCACTACATTCTCAAATATATGATGCTACCTTATACTATAATATATGGTATTATAATATGTTTTAGGGTTAGGGTTTAGGGTATTGAAATCTCTAGTAGTTGATGGAAAGTCTCTTGAAGACATTTTCCTTAGCTATGCTAGGATTAGGTCATTCTTAGATCTACCCTAATGAAATCTTTTATTCTGGTTTAAGGTTAAATGGTTTAGGTTTAGGATTTAGGTTTTGTGGTTGGTTGGGGTAGTGGTTTGGGGTTTGGGGTTTGGTTTAGGGTTTAGGTTAGGTAGGTTTAGGTGGTATGGTTTTAGTAGGGTTTAGGGTTTTGTGGTTTAAGGTTTAGGGTTTAGGTTTAGGTTTAAAGTTTAGGTTTATGTTTGGTTTAGGTTATAGTTTGTAGTTTAGGGTTTGGGTTTTGTGTTTAGGTTGTGGTTTAGGGTTTAATTTAGGTTAGTGTTTAAGTTTTAGGTTTAGGCTTTAAGTTTTAGTTTATGGTTTAGGGTTTAGGGTTTAAGGATTTTTTTAATAGATAATAAATTCAATATTTCTTTTTTTTTTATTTCATTAACTAAGTAGCACCCCAAGCTTTCTAAGACACAAGTGATGATAGATCAAAAATAAGCACCCATAGAGAAAATCAAAACCCTACATAAGTAGAACCATCTATAAAGCCACTTCATAAAGAAATCGATTAACCATTCTTTAGTTTCTCATCTCAACCCCCCTCTCGAGAAGTGATCCGCCATCATATCCTCGATCTCTTCCTCCCATAACCACATCTCCTCTCCTCCTCCCTCCTCCATAACCACCACTACTCTGACCACCACCTCCATATCCACCAATAACTCTAGATCCCCCACAACCATTGCAATAACCATTGCCTTTGCCTCCACCGTGATCTATACGAGCCAAGTTTCCTGCCCATCAAGGTTCTGCCTATTCTGGGGTTTAGTTTAAGGTTTAGATTTAAGGGTATAGGTTTCAGGGTTATATGTTTTAAGATTCATGGCTTAGGTTTAGGGTTTAGGGTTTTAGGGTTAGGGTTTAGGTTTAGGGTTTAGGTTTGTGAGTTTGTATTTTAGGTTGTTCTGTTTATGGTTAGTTTTACGATTTAAGGTTTAGGTTTTTTTTGAAATTAACTAAATCGATAGGTTTAAGTTTATTTAGCTTATTTAGTTTATTTTTTATTAATCTGAGTTTATTTTTTTTAATTTTATTTAGGTTTATTTTTTATTTTTATTTAGTTTAGTTTATTTATTTTAGGTTTATTTATTTTAGTTTAGGTTTCCTATTTTAGTTTGTTTTTTAGATTTAGGTTTATTTTTTTTATTTTATTTTTATTTTATTTTTAGTTTTAGGTTTTATTTTTATTTTCTTTGGTTTAGGTTTTAGGTTTTATTTTAGGTTTATTTTAGATTTTATTTTTTAGTTTTAGGTTTAGGTTTATTTTATTTTATTTTATTTTATTTTAGTTTATTTTGGTTTAGGTTTTATTTTATTTATTTTAGTTTAGTTTATTTTAGTTTAAGTTTAGGTTTATTTTATTTTGTTTTTTTAATTTTATTTTAGGTTTAGATTTTTTTTAGTTTAAGATTTAGATTTTATGTTTTATTTATTTTTAGGTTTTCTTTTTGAAGTTTATTTTTTTGGTTTAGGTTTTTATTTAGTTTTTATTTCATTTTATTTTAGGTTTATTTAATTTTTTACTTTTAATTTTATTTAGCTTTTTTAATCTTAGGTTTATTTTTTTTAGTTTACTTTAAGTTTTTATTTATTTATATTTTATTTTATTTTTAGGTTTAGGTTTATATTTTAGTTTATATTTTTATTTTATTTCATTATTTTATTTTATTTAGGTTTAGGTTTTTTATTTATTTTATTTTTAGGTTTTATTTAGTTTAGGTTTAAGTTTTTAGGTTTTTAGGGTTTAGGGTTGAGGGCAGGGCTCAGGTTTAGGCTCTGCCTAGAGTGTTTTAGAGCCTATCTTTATGATTTAAGGCAGGCCAGGGCTCAGTGGGTTTGGATTCAGTCAGTGATTGGGGGGGCCTTTACTAGGGCCAGGCCCAGGGCCCAGGTTTGAGGCACAGATAGGCCCAGGGCCAGCCCAGGGTTTGGGGCCTGGCCTCAGCCTCAGGGCCTTTGTTTTGAAGGTTTAGGCAGTGAGGTTGGGTCCGGCCTTAGGATCTTGGTAGTAAGGGTCAGGGCCCAGGTCATGAGCCCAGTGGCCAGCACAAGGTCTGGCCTAGGGTCAAGCTCAGGGTTTAGGGTTTATGGATCATGGAGTAGGCCAGGGTGTGGTAGGTTAGTGGCTTAGCATTTATGGTTTTATCAGGTTATTTTAATTTATTTATATTTTATTTTAAATTAAGCAAACCATATTTATATTTTTTATTTATTTAGCTTATTTTATTTTATTATTTTATTGAGTTTATATTTTATTTTATTTAGTTTATTTTTTGGTTTATTTATTTTAGTTTATGTTTATTTTAGTTTATTTTTTTTTAGGTTTAGGTTTATTTTAGTTTAGTTTTTTATTTTTTTATTTTATTTTAGGTTTAGGTTTTAATTTTTTAATTTTAAGTTTTACATTTTATTTTATTTTTTAGGTTTAGGTTTTCTTTTGGTTTTATTTAAGTTTATTCTTTGTTTTATTTTTAGTTTAGGCTTTTTATTTTTGGCTTATTTTATTTTATTTTGGGTTTAGGTTTAAGTTTAGGTTAATTTTATTTTATTTTAGGTTTAGTTTTTTTTTAGGGTTTAGGTTTTATTCTTTATTTTTTTTAAGTTTATTTGGTTTAGGTTTTATTTAGTTTTTTATTTTATTTTATTTAAGTTATTTTATTTAGGTTTTTTTGTAGTTTAGTTTAGGTTTTTTATCTTATCTTTATTTTTTATTTTTTTTATTTCTTTTAGGTTTAGGTTTAGGTTTAGGTTTTAGTTTATCTTTATATTTATTATATTTTTATTTTATTTTGTTTAGTTGTTTATTTATTTTATTTAGGTTTTATTTAGTTGAGTTTAAGTTTAGGGTTTGGTCCAGGGTTTCTTTGGTTTAGAGTTTAGGTTTTTGGGTTTTGATTTTAGGGTTTATGGTTTTTGGGTTTAGGGTTTAGGGTTTAGGGTTTAAGGTTTATGGTTTTTAGGGTTTAAGGCTTAGGGTTTAGGGTTGAGGGTTTAGGTTTTAGATTTTAGATCTAGAGTTCAGGTTTTAGTTTAGGGTTTATGGTTTTTATTTTTTTTTAATAGAGAAAAAATCAAATTCAACATTTCATCTTTTTGATTTCACCAAGTAACACACACCAAGTTTCTAAGACACAAGAATGACATAGATAAAAATGAGCACTTAAAGTAAATCAAAAAACTCTAGATAACTAGAACTTTTACTAAAAGAGCTCAATAAGCGAAATCGATCTTTAGTTTCTCCAATTCCCATCGAACCACCCCGCCTCTTGAGTAGTCATCATCCCATCATATCCCTAATCTCTCCTCCCACCACCATGGTTGTAACCTCTATCACTCCTCCTGCCTTCATAACCACCACAGCTCCGACCACCACCTCCATATCCACCAGCACCTCTAGATCCCCCACCAACACTATGATAATTGCCACCTCCACCTTCGCCTCCACCTATCTAAATGAGCTTGATGGTGATGTCCCTCCAAGGTTCTATCCATTCTTAGGGTTTAGGTTTCTTAGGTTTTATGATTTAGTTTTATTTTTCAATTTATTTTGCTACTTTAGGTTTAAGTTTAGGTTTGGGGGGTTTAGGGTTTAGGGTTTAGGGTTTGTGGTTGGGCAGGGTTTTTTGGGTTGGGTTTAGTGGTTTAGGGTTTATGCTGGGTTTAGGGTTTAGGGTTTATTTTAGGGTTTTACATTTAGGGTTTAGGGTCTTAGGGTTTAGTTTGTGGTTTTAGATTTAGGGTTTAGGGTTGTATGTTTTAGTGTTAGGTTTAGGGTTTAGTTTTACTTAGTTTTTTTTTAAAAAAACAAACCAAGTAAACTTTTAGATTTATTTAGTTTATTTTTTATTTTAGTTTTCTTTATTTATTTATTTATTTTAGGTTTATTTATTTTAGTTTAGGTTTTTAATTTTAGTTTATTTTAGGTTTAGGTTTAGGTTTTATGTTTTTTTACATTTAGGTTTTTTATTTATTTTTTAGGTTTTATTTTTTTTTTTAGGTTTAGGTTTAGGTTATTATTTTTGGTTTATTTTTAGGTTTTATGTTTTAGTTTAGGTTTAGGTTCATTTTTAGTTTACTTTATTTAATTTAGTTTAAAGTTTAAGTTTAGTTTATTTTAGGTTTAAGTTTAGGTTTTATTTATTTTAGTTTAACTTATTTTAATTTGGCTATTTTATTTTGTTTATTTTATTTTTTTTTATTTTAGGTTAATTTTAAATTTTAGTTTAGTGTTTGGGTTTTATTTTTTATTTATTTTTATTGCTTTATTTTTAAGTTTATTTTTTAGGTTTATGTTTTTATTTAATTTATATTTTATTTAATTTTTTATTTTATTTTTTTTAATTTAAGTTTAGTTTTATTTTATTTAGGTTTTTATTCTTATTTTATTTTATTTTATTTAGTTAGTCTAGTTTTTATTTTTTATTTTTAGTTTATTTTATTTTTATTTTATTTTATTTTTTAGGTTTTAAGTTTTAGCTTATTATTTTATTTTATTTTTTATTTTATTTAGTTTGTTTATTTAATTTATTTAATTTTTTTTTTTATTTACTAGTAGGTTTGATCTTGGGTTGTGGCTCCGTGTGTGGTTTGAGTTGTCCGTGATTTAGGGTTTAGGGTCAGGATGAGTTGTCAGGTTTAGTGGTTTTAGTGTCAGGATTTTTTTAGAGTTTTTTAGGGTTCTGTGCCTGTGTTAACAGGATTAGGGTTATTTAGGGTTTAGGATCAGTTTATGGATTTTCTTTGTGTAGGTTTTGTAGGGTTTAGGGCCTCATGGTTTCAGTTTCTCAGTCAGTGGAGGGTGTGGGTTTAGGGTTTAGTTAGTGGCTCAGGGCTCAGGTTTAGAGGGTCAGGGTTATTTAGGTTTAGGATTTAGGGCTAGGATTTATGATTTGTTTACTTTTTGTAAAAAAAATTTAGTAAAACCACAGTTTAGGTTTATTTAGTTTTTTTTATTTATTAATATATTTTTTTATTTATATTTAGGTATAATTTTACTTTATTAATTTATTTATTTTATCTTTTTATTTATGTTTATTTATATTATTTATTTTATTTTATTTTTTTTAGGTTTAGATTTTTTTTTAGGTTTTAATTTTGGTTTTAATTTTACTTTTTAGGTTTAGGTTTTAGATTTTTTTAGATTTATTTTAGGTTTTAATTTTAGTTTAGGTTTAGGTTAATTTTAGTTTATTTTATTTTATTTAGTTTAGGTTTAGTTTAGTTTATCCAGTTTTAGGTTTAGCTTTTTTATATTTTAGTTTAGGATTAGGTTTATTTTTTTATTTTATTTATTTTTTTTTTTTATTTAGGTTTTATTTTTTTTTTATTTATTTAGGTTTATTTTTAGGTTTAAGTTTTTATTTAGCTTCTATTTTATTTTATTTTATTTTTATTTTATTTTTATTTTATGTTTATTTATTATTTTATTTAGTTTTTTTATTTTTTGGGTTTATTTTATCTTTTATTTTATTTTAGGTTTTTATTTATTTTATTTTAGTTTAGTTTAGGTTTTTAATTATTTTATTTTAGTTTAGTTTTTATTTTTTGTATTATTTTATTTTTTATATTTAAGTTTGGCTAGGTTTAGGTTTTTATTTTATTTAAGTTTAGGTTTTATTTTTACTTGCCAGTTTTTGGGTTTAGGTCAGTGTTTAGGGTCTAGTTTTATTTAGGGTCATGGTTAGGTTTTGTGGTTTAGAGTTTAATGTCAGTTTGTGTTTTTAAGATTTGTTAGGTCAGTTTGTGGTCAGGTTTATGTTTAGGTTTAGGGTTTTGGCTTTTTTAGACTTTAGGTGGTTAGAGTTTTTTTTAAATTAAGTCACTTTATGTTTATTTAGTTTATTTTTATTTTAGTTTATTTTATTTTTTTATTTTATTTAGGTTCATTTTATTTCATTTAGTTTAGTTTATTTATGGAGTGTAATTTTAGTTGTTGAAGTTATAGTAGTGTTGTGACATTAGTGAACAAGTCATTAAAAAGAGTGAGTGATTCGTGCATTTAGTCTATATTACTCAAAATGATGGTGAAATAGATGGAGATGTTATTAGAATTGAAGTTGAATGGTTGAAGTGGAGGAATGTATCTGGCCTATTGTGTGATAGAAAAGTATCGCTTAAACTTAAGGGAAAATTTTATAAGAAGGTGGTAAGACCTATAATGATTTATGGTGCAAAATGTTGGCCAATAGAAGAGAAGCATGAGACTAAGTTAAGTGTTATAGAGGATGCTCGTGGATGAGTGGCTTTACTCTTAGAGATAAAATGCAAAATTTCTATTCTGGGAAAAAGTTGGAGTAGCTAATGGTAGATAAAATTAGAGAGAGTTTTAGATGGTTTGGCCACATAAAGCGTCTCCAATGACCGATTAGAGAGTAGATGCATTTGATTTTCCTTATGTTAAGAAAGGTAGATGTAGACCTAAAAAGGCATGGTTAAGATGTATAAAAAATGACCTTAGCATACTTGAATTGAGTGATAATTAGACACATAATAGGACACAATGGAGATGAAGGATTTATGTAGCCAACACCACTTAGTGGGATAAAGGCTTGTTGTTATTATTGTTGTAGTTTAATTTATTTATTTTTATTTAAGTTTTCTATTTTAGTTTTTTTCAGGTTTAGGTTTAGGTTTAAGTTTATTTTTTTAGTTTATTTATATTTTTATTTTATTTTTTAGGTTTAGGTTTTACTTTTTATTTTAGGTTTAAGTTTTAAGTTTTATTTTATTTTACGTTTAGGTTTTAGGTTTTATTTTAGAGGTTTATTTTTTGGTTTTAATTTTAGTTTAGGTTTTATTTTTAGTTTATTTTATTTATTTAGGGTTTAGGTTTAGTTTATTTTAGTTTAGTAGTTTATTTATTTAGTTTTATTTTTAGGTTATTTTTATTTTTACTTTAGGTATTTTATTTTCTAGGTTTAGATTTTTATTTAGTTTTTTTTATTTTAATATAGGTTTATCTTATTTTTAATTTTAGGTTTAATTTTTAGTTTATTTAGGTTTTAAAGTTTTTAGTTTAGTTTACATTTTTTTTAGGTTTAGGTTTTATTTTATTTTATTATTCATCTTTGTATTATGTTTTTAGTTTATTTTATTTTATGTTTTATTTAGTTTAGGTTTAGTTTCTTTTTAGGTTTAGGGTTTAGGGTTTAGTTTAGGGTTTATGGATGTGGGTTAGTGTTGTGGTTTAAGTGGGAGTTTAGGGTTTTGGTTTAGGATTATTTGAGTGTTTAGGGTTTGGGTTTAAGGTTTTGGGGTTTAGGTTTAGGGTTGGGTTTAGGTTTAGGGTTTTGGTTTTAGGGTTTTAGGGTTTAGGTTTGTGGTTTTAGGGTTTAGGGTTTAGGGTTTGTTTAGGTTTGATGTTTTTTTAACAGAGAACAAATTTAGATTCAAGATTTCTTCTTTTTGATTTCATCAACCAAGTAACAATGAAGTTTTCTAAGACACAAGTAACAACATAGATAAAAAATTAGCACATAGAGCAAATCAAAAACCCTAGATAAGTAGAACCATCTCTACTGTTATGAGATAGTTCCATAAGCAGCATAACGGATCGACCGTTCTTCAGTTTGTCTAGTTCCCATCAAAACCACCTTGGCCTCTCGAGTAGCAGGATCCACTATCATATCACCGATTTCTCCCTCTACCACCACCATAGTTGCATCCTCTGTCTCTTCTCCACCTCCATAACCACCACTACTCCGACCACCACCTCCATATCCATGAGTACCTCCAGATCAACCACCACCACTACGATAATCATCGCCTCCACCTTCGCCTCCACCGCTAGATCTTGACTGAGCCGAATGGATGATGATGTTCTTGCTATCAAGGTTCTGCCCATTCTTAGGGTTTAGGTTTAGTTTAGTTTATTGTTTAGAGTTTATTTTTAATTTATTTAGCTATAGATTAGGTTTGGGGTTTGGGGTTTAGGGTTTAGGGTTAGGGTTTAGGGTTTATGGTTTAGGGTTTAGGGTTTAGGGTTTAGGGTTAGGGTTAGAGTTTAGGGTTTAAGGTTTTTCGGGGTTTAGGATTTTTTTTATTTAAGTAAATCGATAGGTTAGATTTATTTAGTTTATTTAGTTTATTTTTTACTTATTTCAATATATTTTATTTATTATTTTTTATTTAGGCTTATTTTTAGTTTTATTTAGTTTTGTTTATTTATTTTAGTTTATTTATTTATTTTAGGTTTTTATTTTAGTTTATTTTTAAAGTTTTAGTTTAGGTTTATTTTTGAGTTTTTTTAGTTTATTTTGAGGTTTAGTTTTTTTTGTTTTTCTTTAGGTTTAAGTTTAGGTTTATTTTTAGTTTTTTTTAGTTTTTTTTTTAGTTTATTTTATTTTATTTAGTTTAGGTTGGTTTAAGTTTAGGTTTAGGTTTTACTTTATTTTAGTTTAGTTTTAGGTTTATTTTTTTTATTATAGTCTAGTTTTTTTAGTTTAGGATTTAGGTTTTATTTTTATATATTTTAGGTTTTTTAAGGTATATTTTTTAGATTTATGTTTTTAGTATTATTTTATTTTATTTAGGTTTACTCATTTTTATTATATGTTTATTTTAATTTTATTTAGGTCTTTTATTTAGGTTTATCTTATTTTTGTTTTAGTTTAGCATTTATTTATTTTATCTTAGTTTATTTTATTAATTTATTTTATTTTATTTTATGTTTAGGTTTTAGTTTAGATTTTATTATATATTTTAAAATTTTATTTAGGTTAAGATTTTAATCTTTTTTTATTTAGCCTAGGTCAGGTTTAGGTCAGAGGTTTAGGCTTTTATGGTTTTTAGGGTTTAGGGTTTATGGTCAGGGCTCAGGAGGGCCTTGGCCTGTGGCTTAGGGCTTTTAGGGCTCAGAGTTTAGGTTTAGGGCCCAGTCAGGGAGTGCCTTAGGGTTTTGGATAGGCCTCAGTGTTTAGGGTTTTAGCTCTATGGCTGTGGCTCAGTAAGGTCAGTAGTGGTTAGGTTGTGGTCTGGGGCCCAGGGTAGCCTAGGGTTTAAGATTTGTCAATAGGGTTTAGCAGGTTTAGGGACAGGTTAGGTGGTTAGTAAAGGGTTTGGGTTGTGTGATTAGGCTCACGCTTAGGGTTTTTAAAGCAAGCAAACCCAGGTTTAGGCTTTTAGATTATTTTTAACATATTTTATTTTATTTTTTATTTTTTATTTTTATGTAGGTTTATTTCTTATTTTTAATTTAGTTTTGTTTATTTATTTTAGGTTTACTTATTTTAGTTTAGGTTTTTTTTATTTTAGTATATTTTTAGGTTTAGGTTTAGGTTTAGTTTTTTATTCTTAGGTTTATAGGTTTTTTATTTTATTTTTTTTACATTTTAGGTTTTATGTTTTATTTTAGGTTTATTTTTTAGCTTTTATTTTAAGTTTATTTTATTTTTTTATTTTATTTAGGTTTAGTTTATTTTAGGTTTAGGTTTTCTATTTTAGTTTAGTTTATTTTAGTTTAGGTTTATGTTTATTTTATTTGGATCTTTTAGGTTTTAGGTCTTTTTTTAGTTTTAGGGTTTTTATTTTATTATTTCTTCATTTTAGGTTTTTTATTTAGTTTTTATTTTATTTTATTTTTGGTTTACATTATTTTTATTTTATGTTTAGTTTTTATTTTGTTTAGGTTTCTTATTTTTAGATTTATTTTATTTTTTTTAGTTTAGTTTAGCTTTTTATTTATTTTATTTTATTTTAGTTTTTATTTTGTATTTTATTTTATTTTTAGGTATTTTAGTTTATTTTTTAGTTTAGGTTTTTATATTATATTTTTTTTTATTTTATTTTAGGTTTAGTGTTGTTATTTATTTTATTTTTATTTTATTTAGTTTAGGTTTTAGGTTTTTGTATTTTAGGGTTTTGGGTTTTAGGGTTTAGTGTTTGGGGTTTTAGGTTTGGGGTATTTTGTAGGTTGTGGTCAGTTTTTAGGGTTTAGGTTTTCCATTTTAGGGGTTTATGGTTTAGGTTTAGGGTTTAGGGTTTTAGGGTAGGGTTTAGTTTTAGGGTTTGTGTTTTGGTTTTTTTATTTATTTTATTATTTTATTATTATTTTAAATTAAGTAAATGGTAGGTTTAGTTTATTTAGTTTAGTTTTATTTACTTTAGTTTATTTTTATTTTATTAGGTTTATTTTTAGTTTTATTTATTTAGTTTATTTATTTTAGGTATTTATTTTAGTTTATTAGGTTTTTAGGATTAGATGGGGACACTTAATGAACACAAACAAAAAATATGTTTAAGAGCAAGCCACAGAAGAGCTTAGAATTTGGGATAGTCATAATGAAGCTAATGTTATGTGGGAAAAGCATGTGAAAAAGCAAGTTGCTAAAATGTTTGGAGAATCAAAAGAAAAGCTTCTTTAATAAAAATAGGTGGAGTCGAAAAAGAAAAGATAAGAAATAAGAAGCATTGTTATAAAACTTGGTTTAGATGTAAAAACTTGGAGAATTAGGAAAGATATAAAGTAGCCTATAGAGATTCTAAGAAAGTAATATATGATGCAAAAAATTTAGCTTTTAGTGATTTATATGATAGATTAGATATCAAATAAGGTGAAAGATGTATAAGTTAGCCAACCAAAGAGATAGGAGAAGTAAAGACCTAGTTCAAGTGAGGTGTATTAAGGATGAAAATAATAGAGTGTTTTTCTTAGAAAAGAATATTGAATATAGGTGGATGAAGTATTTTGATAAACTTTTCAATGAACGATCTGAAAGTATGATTGATTTTATCAACCTTAATATCCTAAACAAAAATAGAGAATTTTATTTTTATCATAGTATTAGTAAATATGAAGTTAGAGAAGCTTTAAAGAAAATTAAATGTGGAAAAATAGTAGGACCTGATGATATTCCAATAGAAGAGTGAAAATGTTTAAGAGATCAAGGAATTTATTGGCTTACAAATCTTTTTAATGTTATTTTAAAAACTAAAAATATGCTAGATGAGTGAAGAAAGAGTTTGTTGGTTCCTATATTTAAGAATAAAGGTGATGCACAAGAGTGCACAAATTATAGAGGAATTAAGTTAATGTGTCATACATTAAAATTATGGGAGAGAGTAATTGAGCATAGGTTACGATGTGATACAAAAGTTTCTCATAATCAATTTGGTTTCATGCCAGGTAGATCTACTATGGATGCTATACATTTGTTAAGAGGTTTGATGGAGAAGTATAGAGAAAGTAAGGAGGATCTACATATGATATTTATTGATTTAGAGAAAGCTTATGATAAAGTTTCAAGAGATGTTCTTTGGAGAGATATAGTACATAAAAGAGTTAATATTGGTTATATTCAAGTCATTAAGGATATGTATACTAGAGCTATTGCTTATGTCCAAACACAAGGAGGATTGATAAAATATTTTTCTATTTTAGTTGGATTACATCAAGGATCAGCTTTGAGCCCTTATCTTTTTTGCTTTAGTTATGGATGTTCTTACTAGGCACTTATAGGAAGATGTACCTTGGTGTATGCTTTTTATTGATGATATTTTTCTTATTGATAAGACTAGAGAAGGAGTCCAAGAGAAACTTGAATTATGGAGGTCAACATTAGAGTTTAAAGGTTTTCATTTAAGTAGATCTAAAACTAAATATACAGAGTGTAATTTTAGTTGTAGAAGTTCTAGTATGGTGACATTAGGTGAACAAGTCATTAATAAGAGTGAGATTCATATTTCTCTATTGTTCAAAATGATGGTGAAATAAGTGGAGATGTTATTAGTAGAATTTAAGTTGGATGGTTGAAGAGGAAATGTATCCGGCCTATTGTGTGATAGCAAAGTTCCACTTAAACTTAAGGGAAAATTTTATAAGATGGTGGTAAGACTTGCAATGACTTATGGTGCAGAATGTTGGCCAATAAAAGAGAAGCATAAGACTATGTTAAGTGTTACAAAGATGAGGGATGCTCAGGTGGATGAGTGGCTTTACTCTTATAGATAAATTGTGAAATGAGTATGTTTGGGAAAAAGTTGGAGTATCTCAAATGGGAGATAAGATTAGAGAGAGTCGCCTTAGATGGTTTGGCCACAAAAAATCATCGGACGGCCGATGAGGTTAGAAGAGTAGATGCATTAGATTTGCCTTATGTTAATAAAGGTAGAGGTAGACCTAAAAAGGCTTTGTTAAGATGTATAAAAAATGACTTTGGTATACTTGAATTAAATGAGAATTTGACACATAATAGGACATAATGGAGACGAAGGATTCATGTAGCCGACCCCACTTAGTGGGATAAAGGCTTCTTCTTTTATTATTGTTGTTGTTGTTGTTGTTGTTGTTTAGGTTTAGGTTTAGGTTTATTAGTTTAGTTTTATTTTTATTTATTTTTTATTTTTATTTAGGTTTATTTTTATTTTTATTTAGTTTAGTTTATTGATTTTAGGTTTATTTATTTTAGTTTATTTTTAGTTTAGTTATATTTTTTATTTTATTTTAAGTTTATGTTTTAGTTTTATTTTTAGGTTTTAGGTTTAGGTTTTATTTTATTTTTTTTAGGTTTAGGTTTTAGGTTTATTTTAGGTTTATTTTAGGTAATATTTTAGTTTAGTTTAGGTTTATTTTATTTATTTTATTTTAGTTAGTTTAGGTTTAGGTTTAGGTTTTATTTATTTTATTTTAGTTAATTATTTTAGGTTTATTTTATTTTATTTTGAGTTTAAGTTTTAGTTTAGATTTAGGTTTATTTTTTATTTATTTTAGGTCTTTTTTTGGTTTATTTTTAGGTCCTTTATTTATTTTATTTTAATTATATTTTATTTAGTAGCTTTATTTTATTTATGTATTTTATTTTATTTTATATTTTTATTTTAGTTTAGTTTCCTTTTAGTTTAGGTTATGTTTGTGGCTAGTTTTTAGGGGTTAGGTCAGTTAGGGTTTAGGCTTTGTGGGTCAGGTTTTAGGGTTTAGGGTTTAGGGTTCAGTTTTAAGGTTAGTTTTATGGTTTGGTTAATTTGGCCAGGTCAGTGGGTTACCATTTAGTTTATGTTTAGGTTTAGTTACTGAGGTTTAGGGTTTATTATTTTTAGCATTTAGGGCCTAGGGTTTAGTTTTACTGTTATAAGCCCAGATCTGTGCTTCAGTGGAGTTTAGGGTAGTTCAGGGTTAGGATTTAGAACTCAGTCCAGGTCATTAGGGTAGGTTTTTAAAATTACAAACTGATAGTATGTTTATTAATAGTTTATCTTACCCATTTTTTATTTATTTTTATTTTTATTTAATATTTTAATTTAGTTCCATTTGAGCCTAGGCCTTTATATTTTATCTTTGAGGTTTATTTAGTTAGGATCAGGTTTTAGGTTGTTTTTAGAGCCTGGTAGTTTAGTTAGAGCCCAGAGGGCCTGGGTAGGGTCAGGCCCAGGTCAGGTAGGGAGGCCAAGAGTGAAACCCAGGTGGTAGGCTCAGTTTAGAAGGTGATGGTCAGGGTCATGGATCAGTGGGGTTAGTTTAGTGGTTAACCTAGGCTCAAAGTCAGTTAGGGTTTGTGGCTCAGTTAAAGTTAGGTTTAAGGAGTTTAGTTTAGTGGTTTAGGGTTTAGTTTTTTGATTTAGATTTGTGGATCAGATTTAGGGTCAGAGATTTAGTGGTCAGTTTGTTTAGAGTTTAGGGCTCAGATTTAGTGTTTTTAGTGTGGTTTAGGTTTTTTAAGCAAACTGATGTAGGGTTATTTTAGTTTAATAAGTATTTTATATTTTCTTTAGGTTTATTTTTATTATTTAGTTAATTAATTTATTTTATGTTTATTTATATTAGTTTAGGTTTGTTTTAGTTTATTTTTTTAGGTTTAGTTTAGGTTTATGTTATTTTAGTTTAGTTTATTTTTATTTTTAGGTTTAGGTTTTTTTTTTTATTTTGTTTTGGTTTTAGGTTTTATTTAATTTAGGTTTAGTTTTAGATTTTATTTTATGTTTAGGTTTAGGTTTTATTTATTTTGTTTGTTTATTTTAGTTTAGTTTAAGTTTATTTTATTTTGTTTTATTATTTATTTTAGGTTTTATAGTTTAGGGTTTAGTTTTATTTTATTTGTATTTAAGTTTTATTTTAGGTTTAGGTTTATTTAGTTTTATTTTATTTATTTATTTATTTTATTTTTACATTTAGTTTTTTATTATGTAGGTCTTATTCTTAGGTTGAGTTTATTTTTTTAGTTTAGGTTTTATTTATTTTATTATTATTTTATTTATTTAGGTTTAGTTAGGTTTATTTTATTTTATTTATTATTTATTTTATGCATTTTTAGGTTTATTTAGTAGGTTGGGTTTTTTTAGGTCTCAGGTAGTTTAGGTTAGTTTTGGCCCAGTTTGGGTTTAGGTTTATGGCTTAGTTTAGGGTTATAGGTCAGTTTATGGTTTTTAGGGTCAGGGTTTTTTGGTTTAGAGGTTATTATTAGTTTAGTGTAGGTTTAGGTTTTTATTTATTTTAGTTTAGTTTATTTTAGTTTTAGGTTTAGCTGATTTTATTTTGTTTATTTTAGTTTGGTTTTTTTTTAGTTTAGGTTTAGGTTTTATTTTTATTTATTTTAGGTCTATTTTAAGTTTATTTTTAGGTTTAGATTTTATTTATTTTATTTTATTTTATTTTAGGTTTTTTTATTTTTATTTTACATTTGGGTTTTAGTGTGAGGGTTTATGGTTTATGGTGTAGGCTTTGTGGGTTTAGGTTTTTTTAGGTTTAGGTTTAGGATTTAGGATTTTTTTATTTGTTTCATTATTTTATTTTATAAATTAAGTAAATTAGTAGGTTTAGGTTTATTTAGTTTATTTTATTTAATTTAGTTAATTTTTATTTTTTTATTTTATTTAGATTTATTTTTTTAGATTTATTTAGTTTAGTTTAATTATTTTAGGTTTATTTATTTTAGTTTATTTTTTAGGTTTTGGTTTATTTTAGTTTATTTATTTTATTTATTTTTATTTCATTTTATTTTATTTTTATTTTTATATTTTGATTTTTTATTTTAGTTTATTTTTAGGTTTAAGTTTAAGTTTAGGTTTAGTTTAATTATATTTATTTATTTAGGTTTTAGTTTTAGTTTTATTTTAGGTTAAGGTTTAGGTTTATTTATTTAGGTTTAGGTTTTAAATTTATTTTTTTTAGGTATTATTTTAGTTTAAAATTATGTTTATTTTAGTTTATTTTAATTTTTTAGGTTAATGTAGTTTATTTTAGTTTATGTTTGATTTATTTTAACTTTAAGTTTTATAGGGTTTATGTTTATTTTTACTTTTAGGTTTAGGTTTTACTGAATTTATATAATTATTTTATTTTAGGTTTAGTTTATTTATTTATGTTTTTATTTTTTCGATGTTTTATTTTAGTTTATTTTTATTTTTATTTAGCTAGTATTTTAGGGCTCAGGGTTTAGGTTTAGGGTCAGGGCAGGTTAGGGTTTTTAGGCTTTAGGTTTTTTAAGATCTTAGAGGTTTAGTTCTTTAGGGTTTGATTTGTTTTTTTTTTTTTTTTTTTTTTTTTTAAGTTTAGGTTTAGGTTATGTCTTTTAGTTTTATTTTTTTTTTATTTTGTAATTTAGGTTTATTTTATTTTAAGTTTAGGTTTTATTTATTTTTTAGGTTTAGTTTTAGGTTTTATTTTAGGTTTATTTTCTGGTTTTATTTATTTTATTTTAGATTTAAGTTTATTTTTAGTTTATTTTATTTCATTTAGTTTAGGTTTAGGTTGAGGTTTAGTTTATTTTAGGATTAGTTTTAGGTTTTATTTATTTATGTTTTGTTTTAGGTTTATTTTATATTGTTTATCTAATTTATTTTTTATTTTTGTTGTTAATTTTATTTTTTATTTTTTATAGTTTAGTTTATTTATTTTTAATTTTTATTTTGATTTTTTTATTTTAGTTTTTTTTTTGAATTTTATGATTAGGTTTAGATTTAGTTTTTAGTTGAGTTTTATTTTTATTTTATTTTTAGGTTTAGGTTTTATTTTTTATTTTAGGTTTAGGTTTAGGTTCTATTTTTTGGTTTCGTTTAAGTTTTTATTTTAGGTTTATTTTATGCTTTTATTTTTTTAGGTTTATTTTTTTTTAGTTTATTTTATTTCATGTAGTTTAGGCTAGGTTTAGGTTTATTTATTTTGTTTAGTTTATTTTAGTTTAGCTTAGGTTATTTTAATTTATTTTAGGTTTAGAATTTTAGTTTGGGTTTAGTTTTATTTTTATTTAATTTTAGGTTTTATTGAGTTTATTTTTAGGTTTGGGATTTTATTTGGTTTTAATTTATTTTATTCTGTTTAATTTATTTTATTTTAACTTTAGTTTTTATTTTATTTAAGATTTTATTTTTAGTTTAGTTTAGGATTTTATTTATTTTATTTTAGTTTATTTTATTTTATTTAGGTTTGGTTTATGTTTTAGTTTAAGTTTTATTTTATTTTATTTACATTTGGTTTTATGTATTTTATTTTAGGTTTTATTTAGTTTAGGTTTAGGTTTAGGTTTAGGGTTATGGCTCAGGGTGTGGTAGGGAGTTGTGGTAGGGTTTAGGGTTTAGGTTTAGGGTTGGGTAGTGTAGGATTTAGTTTTAGGGTTGGGTATGGTTTAGGGTTTAGGGTTAGCTTAGGGTTTTTGGTTTTTTATTAATTAAACCTAGGTTTAAGTTTATTTTATTTTTTATTTTATTTATGTTTATTTTTTATTTAGTCTAATTTATTTATTTTAGTTAAATTTTTATTTTAATTTATTTTGGGGTTTAGGTTACTTTTAATTGAGTTTTATTTTTTATTTTATTTTTTGGTTTAGGTTTTATTATATATTTTGCATTTTAGGTTTAGTTTTTTTTTATTTTTTTTAGGTTTAAGTTTTAGTTTTATTTTAGGTTAATTTTGTTTTATTTTATTTATGTTTAGGTTTATTTTAGTTTTATTTTATTTAGTTTGGGTTTAGGTTTATTTATTTTAGGTTTAGGTTTATGTTTTATTTATTTTGGTTTAGTTATTTTTAGTTTAGGTTTAGGTCTTTTATTTTATTTTATTTTGATTTTAGGTTGAGGTTTTTTTTTATTTAGGGTTTAGGTTTATTTGTTACTTATTGGTTTAGGTTTTATTTTATTTTATTTTATTTTAGGTTTTTTTAGATTTATTTTATGTTATGTTTAAATTTTATTTTACTTATTTTTTATTCCAGTATTTATATTTTATTAGTTTAGTTTACCATTCCCATTTATTTTAATTAATATTTATTTTATTTTAGTTTAGTTTAGTTTAGGTTTTATTCATTATAGGTTTAGCATTTAATTATAAGATTTAGTTGGTGTTTAGGGTTTAGGCAGGTCATGGCCCAGTTAGGGTCCAGCCTCAGGCCTGGTTTGGGTAGGCCCAGGTTTAGGGTAGGCCCAGGGAAGGTAAGGTAGCTCAGCCTAGGCTCAGGTTTATAGGTTTCAGTTTAGGGTCATGGTAGAGTTAGTCAGTGGAGTTTTAGGCATTGGAGGTCAGTTTGAGGGCCTGTTTGTGGTAAGGATCAGGGTGTGGTTAGGGTTTAGGAGTTTAAGTTGGGTTTGTGGAGGTTAGCCTTTAGGTTTAGGGTTTACAGTTAGGGTTTAGTCCTTTATTTTTTTTATTTTTATTTTTTTAAATTAAGTAAACTGGTAGGTTAATGTTTATTTAGTTTAATTTTCTACTTATTTCAGTTTATTTTATTTTTCATTTTGATTTAAGATTTTTATTTTAGTTTACTTTTTAGGTTTAGGTTTAAGTTTAGGTTAATTTTTTAGTTTAGTTTATATTTTATTTCTATTTAGTTTATTTTTTATTTTAGGTTTAGTTTTATTTTTTTATTTTATTTTTTTAGGTTTAGGTTTTGGTTTTATTTTGGTTTATTTAGGTTTTATTCTTTTGTTTATGTTTAGGTTAATTTTAGTTTATTTTTTTATTTAGTTTAGCATTTTGGATAGTTTATTTTAGTTTAGGTTTGGGTTTATTTATTTTAGTTTAGTTTTTTAGGTTTAGGTTTATTTTATTTTGTTTATTTTTAGGTTTTATTTTTTTTTTTAGTTTTTTTAGGTTTTATTCTTTTATTTTTTAGATTTTATTTTAGGTTTATTTTAGGTTTATTTTTTATTTATTATATTTATTTTACATTTAGGTTTTATTTATTTACTCTTTTTAGGTTTATTTTATTTTTTAGTTTAGTTTAGGTTTTATTTATTTTATTTTAGTTTAGTTTCTATTTTTTATTTTATTTTATTTTTAGGTTTGTTTTAATTAGTTTAGTTTATATTGTTAATTTTATTTTATTATGTTTTATTTCATTTTCTTTTAGTTATTTGTTTTATTTTGGGTTTATTTGGTTTGGTTATTTATTTTATTTGGGGTTATTGGTTTAGTGGTTTTAGTTTAGTTTTAGTTTTTGGTTTTTATTTAGTTTTAGTTTAGGTGGGGTTTATTAATTTCAGTTAGGTTTTTAGTTTAGTTATTGTTTAGTTATTAGTTTAGGGTTTATTTTTAGTTTTGGGTTTTAATAGTTTTTATTTTATTAGTTATTAGTTTAGTTAGTTTATTAGTTTTTTTTGGATTGTTTTAGTTTAGTTTATTAGTTTATGGTTTAGGCTCTTAGTTTAGTTTAGTTTTTATTTTTAGTTTAGTTATTATTGGGTTTTATTGGTTTGGTTTTATTAGTTTAGTGTTTTGTTTTATTATTTTTTAGTTTATTATTATTATTATTATTATTATTATTTATTAGTTTTATTGGTTTTATGAGTTTATTATTATAATAATAATAATAATTATTATTATTATTATTATTACTACCATTATTTTTATTAATTAATTAGTTTATTTATTTATTAGGGTTTTATGGTTTTAGTTAGTTTATTTGGTTTTAGTTATTACTATTATTTTTAGTTATTTTTTATTACTTTAGTTTTTTATGTTTATTAATAGTTTATTATTATTTATTTAGTTAGTTTTGTGAGTTTTAGTTAGGTTTATTATTAGTTATTAATTAATTATTAGTTTTATTATTTATTAGTTTATAATAATAATAATTATTATTATTATTACTATTATTATTAGTTTTAGTTAGTTTTTTTAGTTTATTATTATTATTATTATGATTATTATTTTACTTATTATTTTATATCTTAGTTTATTTTATTTATTATGGTTTTAGTTATTATTTGGTTTTTATTATTATTATTTTAATTAGTTTTAGTTTTCATTTATTATTATTAATAATTATTTATTTAGTTAGTTTTGTGAGTTTTAGAGTTTTATTATTTTATTAGTTAATTATTAGTTTTATTATAATTATTTTTTGTTTTATTAGTCTTTGTTTTTAGGGTTTAGGGTCTGAGTCAGGATTTAGGTTTAGGGTTAGTTTAGGATTTAATGGTTAGGGTTTTAGGGTTTAGGGTTTAGGGTTTAGGGTTTAGGGTTAGTTTTAGGGTTTAAGGTTTAGGAGTTAGGGTTTAAGATTTACAGTTTTGGGTTTAGGGTTTTTTTAATATTAAGTAAACGGACAGGTTTAAGTAAACTTAGTTTATTTAGTTTATTTTATATTTTATTTAGGTTTATTTTTAATTTTATTTTTTCAATTTATTTATTTTAGTTTAGGGTTTTATTTTAATTTATTTTTTAGGTTTAGGTTCAAGTTTATGTTTATCTTTTAGTTTAGTTTTATTTTAAATTTATTTTTTAATATTAGGTTTTATTTTTTATTATTAGGTTTAGGGTTTCGATTTTATTTAGGTTTAGGTTTTTATTTTAATTTTTTAGGTTTAAGTTTTAGGTTTATTTATAGGTTTTATTTTTTTGTTTAGGTTTAGGTTTATTTTAGTTTATTTTATTTTATTAAGTTTAGGGTTTAGGTTTAGTTTATTTTAGGTTTAGGTTTCGGTTTTATCTATTTTAGTTTAGGTTTAGATTTATTTTATTTTGTTTATTTTAGGTTTATGTTTTTTTTCTTGTTTAGAGTTTAGATTTTTTTAGGTTTTATTTTTAGGTTTATTTTTTTTAGATTTTTATTTTCTTTTATTTTAATTTTATATTTTATTTTATTTTACATTTGATTTTATTAAGGTTTTCCATTTTATGTTTATTTTCTTTTAGTTTAATTTATGTTTTATTTTTGCATAGTTTTAGTTTTATTTTATTTTTATTTTTTAGTTTTTTGCTTTAGGTTTAGGTTTTTATTTAGGTTTTAATTTAATTTTATTTTATCTAAGTTTAGGTTTTTTAAATTAATTTTATTTTTAGGCTTTATTTAGTTTAGGTTTAGGTTTTTAGGTTATTAGGTTTTTAGGGTTTAGGGCTTAGGGTTTAGGGTTTAGGGTTTAGGGTTTGAGGTTTAGGGTCAGTAGGTTTTAGGGTTTTAGGGTTTATGATTTAGGTTTATGGTTTAAGGTTGTTCCCTGTGGTTTAGGGTTTTAGGTTTAGGGTTAGGGTTTATTATTATTATTTTTCTTTAAATTAGGCAAATTAGTAGGTTTATGTTTATTTAGTTTATTTTATTTATTTTAGTTTATTTTAATTTTATTTTTTTTAGGGTTACTTTATTTTTTTTTTAGTTTATTTAATTTAAGATCAATTATTTTATTTTATGTATTTTATTTTAGTTTATTTTATAGGTTTGGGATTAGGTTTAGGATTATTTTAATTTAGTTTTATTTTATTTTATTTTTTTAGGTTTAGGTTTTATTTTTATTTTAGGTTAATGTTTGGTTTTATTCATTTCTTTATGTTTAGGTTTTAGCTTTTATTTTAGGTTTATTTTTAGGTTTTATTTTTTTTTTAGTTTAGGTTTAGGTTTATTTTTATTCTTATTTTATTTAGTTTAGGGTTTAGTTTTAGTTTATTTTAGGTTTATATTTAGGTTTAGGTTTATTTTGTTTTATTCATTTTAGGTTTAAGTTTTTTTTTTAGTTTAGGGTTTAGGTTTTATTTTTTATTTATTTGTAGGTTTATTTTTTAGGTTAAGGTTTTTCTTTAGTTTTTATTTAAATTTATTTTACATTTATTTTATTTTTATTTTTCATTTAGTTTTAATTTTATTAAGGTTTTTTATTTTTAGGTTTATTTTCTTTCTAAGTTTAGTTTAGGTTTTTATTTATTTTATTTTTATTTAGTTTTATTTTTTATTTTATTTTATTTTTAGGTTTAGGTTTAGGTTTTAATTTATGTTTTTATTTTATTTTATTTTATTTAGGTTTAGGTTTTTTTATTAATTTTATTTTTATGTCTATTTAGTTTAGGCCAAGTTTAAGTTTGGGTTTAGGGTTTTGGGGTTTAGGGGTTTAGGGTTTGGGGTTTAGGTTGGGATAGGGTTTAGGAGGGTTTAGTGGGTTTAAAGTTTAGGGTTTTAGGATTAGTTTAGGGTTTATGGTTTGGGGTTTAGGGTTTAGGGTTTGGGGTTTGGCTTTGGGCTCATGTTTTAGGGTTTAGGGTTTAGGGTAAAGTTTTTAGGGTGTGGTTTAGGGTTTAGGAGAGTTTAGTTTGAGGATTTTATTTAGTTTTTTTAATGCAAACTCTAGGTTTTATTTATTTAGTTTATTATTTAATTATTTTATTTATTTTAATTTAATTTTTTATTTAGGTTTCTTTATTTTTATTTAGTTTAGTTTATTTAATTAAGTTCATTTATTTTATTTTATTTTTATCTTAGTTTATTTTTAGGTTTGGGATTAGGTTAGGTTTATTTTCTAGTTTAGTTTTATTTTTATTTTATTTTTTAGGTTTAGGTTTTATTTTTTCTTTTTAGGATGATTTTTATGGTTTTATTTTATTTTTTTAGGTTTAGGTTTAAGGTTTTTATTTTAGATTTATTTTTAGGTTTTATTTTTAAGTTTAGGTTTAGGTTTAGATTTTATCTATTTTAATTTAGATTATTTTAGTTTAGGTTTAGGTTTATTTTATTTTATTTATTTTAGGTTTAGGTATTTTTATTATTTTAAGGTTTTTGTTTTATTTTTAATTTATTTTTACATTTTATTTTTTGGTTTATATTTTAGGTTTAGGTTTTTATTTTAGGTTGAGGTTCTTATCTAGTTTTTATTTTATTTTATCTTAGGTTTATTTTATTTTTATTTTTTGTTTAGTTTTTATTTTATTTAGGTTTTTTATTTTTTTATTTATTTTAATTTATAGTTTAGCTTAGGTTTTTAAGTTATTTCATTTTAGTTTAGTTTTTTTTTGGTTTAGGTTTTTATTATATTTAGGTTTAGGTTTATATTTTATTTAGGTTTATTTAGTTTAGTTTAGTTTTAGGTTTTATGGTGGGATTAAGGTTAGTTTAAGAGGTTGCAGGTTTTAGGGTTTAGGGTTTAGGCTAGTTTTGTGGTTTAGGCTCAGTTTTTTGGGGTTGTGGGTAGTGGCCCAGTTTAGGTTTAGATTGCAGTAGTTTGTCTATTATGGTAGTAGGGTGGGGTCAATTTTATGGTTTTAGTTTAGGGTTTAGGATTTGTGGTTTAGGGTTGTAGGTTTATTTATGATTTTAGGGTTTTTAGTTTGGTATGGCTTTATGGTGGGTTTTAGTGTTTTATGGTTTAGATTTGGTTCATTTTTTTAAATCAATTAAACCCTTTAAGTATTTAGTTTATAGTTTATATCTTATCCTATTTTATTTTATTTTATTTTATTTTGTTTTAGTTTTATTTTAGGTTTATATAATTTAGTTTATTTTAGGTTTAGTTTATTTTTAGTGAGTTTATCTTTATTTTATTTTTATGTTCAAGTTTTAGGTTATTAGGGAGGTTAGTTAAGGTTTAGGGTTATGGTAGGGTTTAGCATTTAGGGTGGTTTAGGCTAGGGTCAGGATTATAGTCAGCCAGTGCTCAGATCTGTGGAGTGTGTTTTTTTTTAGAGGTATGTTTGGGTTTTAGTGGTTTAGATTAGAGGTTTCCTAGGGTTTAGGGTCAGTGGGTTGTATTTAGTTATTTAGAGGTTTATGGCTCAGGATTTATGGTCAGTGGTAGGCAGTGGTATGGTTAGGATTTAAGATTTAGGGTTTAGGTTTATTTGAAAACAAGTAAACTCAGGTTATTTTATTATTTATTTCATTTATTATTTTATTTTTTTTATATTAGTTTAGGTTTATCTTTATCTAATTAGTTTAGCTATATTTTTTACTTATTAGCTCAGCTCCATCTTCTTTAGAGTTTAGTTTATTTTGAGTTGAGTTTGAGTTTATTTTATTTTATTTTAAGGTTTTAGGGTGCAGCCTAGCCCAGAGCCCAGGCTCAGTTAGGGTTTAGGTCAGGGTCAGGTCAGGATGGAGGGTAGGTCAGGGCTCAGTTTCATGGCCCAGGGCCCAGAGTTTAGGTCAGGGCCCAGGGTATCCCCAGGCCTGGGTTTAGAGTGGATCAGTGGCCCAGGGAGTGGAAGCCTGGGAGTTAGTGTCAGTTTAGTATGGGTTTGGGCAAGAGTTAAGGTTAGTTTAGATCTAGGTTCATGAAAGTGCTCAGGGTTTAGGGTATTTTAGGTCAGTTTAGGATCAGGGGTAGTTAGGGTTGTGGTTTTTTATTTTATTTTATTTTTATTTAGGTAGGCTAATTCCACTATTCAAGTTTAGTTTAGGTTATTTTTTTAAATCAAACCAAGAGGTTTTAGGTTTTTTTTTTTAGTTTCTTTTTATGGTTTAGGGTTTAGGGTTAAAGCTGGTTTAAGTTTTTTAAATTAAGTAAACCAGTAGGTTTAGTTTATTTAGATTTTATTTATTTTTGTTTTATTTTTTTATTTTATTTTATTTATTTTTTATTTTATTTATTTAGTTTAGTTTATTTATTTTAGGTTTATTTATTTTAGTTTAGGTTTTATTTTATTTTTTAGGTTTAGAGCATAAGTTTATTTTTAGTGTTTTTTTTTATTTTATATTTCAATTTTAGGTTTTATTTTTATTTTAGGTTTAGGTTTAGGTTTTATTTTATTATTTAGGTTTTGGTTTTAGGTTTTATTTTGATCTATTTTAGGTTTTATTTTATTTTAGTTTAGGTTTATTTATTTTTTATTTTAGGTTTAGGTTTATGTTTAGTTTATTTTAGGTTTAGGTTTAGATTTCATTTTTTTTAATTTAGTTTATTTTACTTTAGGTTTAGGTTTATTTTGTCTTCTATTTTAGGTTTAGGTTTTTTATTTAGTTTAGGGTTTAGCTTTTATTTTTTATTTATTTTTAAGTTTTTGTTCTTAAGTTTAGGTTTATATTTAGTATTTATTTTATTTTATTTTATTTTAGGTTTATCGCTAATTTTATTTTATTTTACGTTAGTTTTATTTTATTTAGGTTTTTATTCTTTTATTTTATTTTTTTAGTTCAAAGTTATTATTTATTTTATTTTAGTTTATTTTTCTTAGTTTATTTTATTTTATTTTAAGTTTAGGTATTTATTTTATTTTATCTCTTTTATTTATTTTAGGCTTAGTTTTTTTATTTTATTTTTTTAGGTTTTATTTAGTTTTAGGTTTTACATTTTTCTGGGTTTAGGGTTTGGCTAGGAGGGTTTAGGATAGGGCTTTATGCTTAGGGTGTTTAGGGTTTAGGATTTGGTTAGTTTTATTTTAGGGTTTAGGGCAGGGTTTAAGGGTTTTTTAGGGTTTAAGATTTTAGGTTAGTGGTTTTTTTAGGTTTAGTTTTAGGGCTTAGGTTTAGAATTTAGGATTTAGGTTTTTTTAAAAAAAGTAAACCAAGAGTTTAGGTTTGTTTATTTATTTAGTTATTTATTTTACTTTTATTTTGTTTTATTTTTGTATAGGTTTATTTTTTATTTTTATTTAGTTTAGTTTATTTTTTAAGTTTAGGTTTAGGTTTATGTTTATTTTTTTAATTTAATTTAATTTTTATTTTATTTTATAGGTTTAGAATTTATTTTTTATTTATAGGTTTTTTCTTTTAATTTTTATTTTATTTTTTTTTAAGTTCAGGTTTTAGGTTTTTATTTTAGGTTTATTTTTTATTTTTTTTTTTTAGGTTTATTTTTTGTTTTATATTTTATTTTATTTTGTTTAGTTTAGGTTAGGTTTTATTTTTTTTTAGTTTAATTTATTTTAGTTTAGGTTTATTTTATTTATTTTAGGTTTCGATTATTTTTCTTAGTTTAGGGTTTATGTTTTACTTTTTATTTATTTATATGTTTAGGTTTCTATTTAGTTTTATTTTATTTTTATTTTATGTTTAGTTTTTATTTTATTTAGGTTTTTTATTTTTATGTTTATTTTATTTTTTTAGTTTAGTTTAGGTTTTTTTATTTTAGTTTATTTTAGTTTTTATTTTTTTTATTATATTTTTAAGTTTAGGTTTAGGTTTAGGTTTAGTTTAGGTTTTATTTGTTATTTTATTTAGGTTTTAATTTTTTATTTATTTTATTTTAGGTTTATTTAGTTTAGGTTTAGGTTTTTAGGGTTTAGGTTTTGTTATTTAGGGTTTAGGGTTTAGGGTTTTGGTTTAGGGTTTAGAGGTTTTAGGTTTGGGGTTTAGGGTTTAGGGATTGTAGGTTGTAGGTTTAGTTAGAATTAGGGTTATGTAGTTTAGTTTTAGGGTTCAAAGTTTTTTTTTATGATTTTTAAATTATTTAATTTTTCTATTTTTTAAAATAAGTAAAACCAAGTAGTTAAAGTTTATTTAGTTTATTTTATTTTCATTTAGCTTTATTTGTATTTTATTTATTTAGTTTATTTATTTTAGGTTTATTTATCTTTAGTTTTTTTATTTTATTTTTTTTAGTCCAGGTTTTTTAGCTTTGTTTTAGATTAGTTTTATTTTATTTTATTTTTTAGGTTTTAGTTTTATTTTTTATTTTAGGTCCAGGTTTAGGTTTTAATTTGTTATTATGCTAGGTTTAGGTTTTATTTTAGATTTACTTTTAGGTTTTATTTTTTAGTTTAGGTTTAGGTTTAGGTTTATTTTTTTGTTAATTTAATTTTATTTAGTTTAGTTTAGGTTTTGGTTTTGTTTATTTTAGGGTTATATTTTATTTATTTTAGTTTATTTTATTTTATAGGCTTATTTATTTTATTTTTATTTTAGGTTTAGGTTTGTATTTTAGGTTTTATTATTTATTTTAGGTTTTATTTTTAGTTTTATTTAGTTTTTTATTTTCTTTATTTTAGGTTTGTTTTATTTTATTTTAGATTTACTTTTATTTTTTTAGTTTTTTATTTATTAGTTTAGGTTTTATTAATTTTATTTTAGTTTAGTTTTTATTTTGTATTTTATTTTTTTTTTAGGTTTAGGTTTAGGTTTAGGTTTAGTTTTTGGTTTTAGTTTATATTTTTATTTTATTTTATTTTGGTTTTGCATTTTTTATTTATTTCATTTTTATGTTTTATTTATTTAAGGGTCTGGCTTTTAGCATTTTAGGGTTTTGGGTTTTAGGGTTTTGTTGTGGTTTAGTTTAAGAATTTTTAAGGTTTAGTGTTTAACGTTTAAGGTTTAGTTTTAGGTTTAGGGTTAAGGTTTTAGTTTAGGGTTTAGAATTTTTTTTTTCCTTTTAATAGAGAACAAATCAGATTCAACATTTCTCCTTTGTTTATTTAGTCTATTTTTATTTATTTCTTTTTTTTTTTATTTTTAATTTTATTTATTTTATTTTATTTATTTTAGGTTTATTTATTTTAGTTTAGGTTTTTATTTTAGTTTATTTTTTAGGTTTAGGTTTAGGTTTAATTTTTAGTGGAGTTTTAATTTATTTTATTTTTTTGGTTTAGGTTTTATTTTTATTTTTAAGTTTAGGTATAGGTTTTTATTTTAGCTTTATTTTTATGTTTTATTTTTAAGTTTAGGTTTAGGTTTATTTTAGTTTAATTTATTTTATTTAGTTTAGGGTTTAGGTTTAGTTTATTTTAGGCTTAGGTTAAGGTTTTATTTATTTTAATTTAGTTTATTTTAGTTTAGTTTAGGTTTATTTATTTTTATTTTATTTTAGTTTTATGGGTTTATTTTTTATTTATTCTAGGTCTTCTTTTAGGTTTATTTTTAGGTTTAGGTTTTATTTATTATATTTTATTTTTATTTTATGTTTAGTTTTATTTTATTTTGGTTTTATTATATTTTATCTTGTTTAGTTTAGGTTTATATTTATCTTATCTTTAGCATTTATTAGTTTATTTTATTTTAGGTTTTAATTTAGGTTTAGGTCTTAGGTTTTATTTAGATCAGTTTAGGTTGTAGTGGTTAGTGGCCTGGGTTGTGGTTTAAAGTTTAGTTTAGGGCAGGCATGAAGCCCAGTGGTGTGTGGCCTGTGGCTCAGGGTTTTAGTGAGTTTAGGATTTATGGCCTGTTTAGGTTTAGTGGTTTAGGTTTAGGGTTTAGGCCTGTGGCTCAGTTTAGGTTGGCTCAGTTTAGGTTTTGGTTTAGGTTTAGGGTCAGTGGGTTTTAGTGTAGGTTCAGGGGTCCAAGTTAGGGTTTAGGGTTTATGGTTTTGGGTCAGGTTTAGGATTTAGGTTTAAGGTTTAGGATTAGGGTTTAGGATTTATTAGGCCTAGAGAGTTTAGAGTTTAGTGGTCAGTAGGGTTTAGGGTTAGTTTAAAGTAGTTTAGGGTTAGGGTTTTTTTATTAAATTTTATTTATTTATTTATTTTTAAATTGTCAACCCAGGTAAGTTTATTTATTTATTTATTTATCTTTATTTCTTATTTAGCTTATTTTTATCTTTTATTTAGTTTTATTATTTATTATTTTAGTTTATTTTATTTTAGTTTTATTTTATTTTGTTCATTTTTTTGTATTTTTTAAGTTTATCTTAGTTTAGTTTTATTTTCATTTTATCTTTGGTTTAGTTATTTTTTATTCTTAAGTTTAGGTTTATTTATTTTTTTTAAGATCTTTAGGTTTGGGTTTTATTTTAGTTTAGGTTTAGATTTATTTTAGTTTATTTTAGTTTATGAGGTTTAAGGTTAGCTTAGTGGGTTGAGGGGTTAGCTTTGGGAGTGGTTAAGGCTCAGCTTTGGTAGTGTTTTAGGGTTGGGTGGGGTTAGTAGGGTTTAGAGCCCAGGCTGGAATGTTGTGGTTTAGGAGTGGAGGTTTAGGGTTTTAGGGTTTAGGATAGGTGGGTTAGATTTAGTTAGGGTAGGGTCAGTTTAGGTCAGTGGGGTTTAGTGGTTTTATGATTTAGAGGGGGTTTAAGATTTAGAGCAGAGGGTTTAGGGTTTTTTTAAAAGTAAACCCAGGTTTATTTTATTTAGTTTATTTTATTTATTTTAGTTTATTTTTTTATTTAAGTTTATTTTTTATTTTTATTTAGTTTAGTTTATTTATTTTTGTTTTATTTATGTTAGTTTATGTGTTTTTATTTTAGTTTATTTTTTAGTTTATGTTTAGGTTTATCTTTATTTTTTAGTTTAGTTTTATTTTTATTTAATTTTTAGGTGTTGCTTTTATTTTTTTATTTTTTGGTTTATGTTTGGGTTTTTATTTTAGTTTTGTAGGTTTAGGTTTTAGGTTTTTAGTTTATATTTATTTTTAGGTTTTTTAGTTTTAGTTTAGAGTTTATTTTTTTTTATTTTATTTTATTTTGGGGTTTAGGTTTAGGTTTTATTTATTTTAGTTTAGGTTTATGTTTAATTTATTTTGTTTATTTTAGGTTTAGTTTTTTTTTAGTTTAAGGTTTAGGTTATATTTTTTATTTATTTTTAGGTTTATTTTTTTAGATTTAGAATTTTATTTAGTTTTTATTTTTTTTAGGGTTTTGCCACCATCCTTTAAGATCTTTGGTGGTAGGGGGAACCCATGATAACACATTGCACATTTTAGAGTTGGTTGTTGCAACTCTAGTGGCAGCAACGCACTCCTCTTCCGCCTTTTCATTAGAAGTCTATCAAGTGTTGCATTTGATTGGTACGCCAAACTGCCCAATGGTTCTATGAAGACTTTTGCTGAGTTGGAGCACCTCTTTATCAAGAAGTTTGCTAGAGCTCAGGAGAGGGTGATTGTAGGCGACCTCATTGTAGAGAAATAGAAACTCAATGAGTCCTTTGTTGATTACATTCTCAGGTGGCGTAACCTAAGCATGAAATGAGAACTACAACTATCTGAAGAGCATGCCATTGAGATTCTTCTCATGAATATCCATGGCTCGGTCACCTTCATGCTTAAGGGCTTTACCATCAAAACATTTGAGAAATTAATCAATAAGGTGGCTAGCCTATAAGAGGAAGCCAAATAGTTACCCTTTCCTGACCAATCATCTAGGCCCAAGCCATGGTGTTTAAGAAGAAGCCATGGGTAGTTATGTCAGTGGACAGAGGGAAGCAGCCAGCCAGAGTTCAGTATGAGAGACTACGAGCTCAGTAGCCTCCATTGCCACCTCCTCTTCCACCACCTCGGCCATCATACCGGCCACCACAGCCACCACAATGATCATTTCCACCACCTCAGCAGCCTACCCAACATTGGTATTCATATCCATCATCAGGTAGCTACTTTCCACCTACTCTTGCCGATAGATTGGATAAGTCAAATTCATTCAAGGGAGAGGTAGTTAAGAAAATCTTTAAGAATCTCTTAAAGAAACCTCACTTTCAATTACTAGAGCTTAAGAGGCCAGAGGATGTGGGCAAGAAGGATGATCCTAGCTATTGCCCCTACCACCGCATGTTAGTCCATGTCTTAGAGGATTTCATCACTTTTAAGGATTATCTTGAGTACAACTACAAGTTGAGAATTATCCCTAAGGAATACTTATTAGAATAACCATCTAGTTCTATTAGAGTAATCTTTACGGATACTTCCGATCCTGTTAACACCAAAGAAGGTTAAGATATCTCCCTATCCCAAACCTCTAAGAAGATCATTTCTAAGATCAAGAAGCTTTCCTTGCAGGTGCATGAAGTTGCTCAAAACTCCAACACCAAGGAAGGTTTGCTAGTTGTAAAGGATAACTCGGGGAGGGTGACTGCCCAGCAGCAACACTAGGTCATGATACTTGTTCGGGATAGTCCAGTAGCGTAGCCACCATTTGAGTCCAATACTTCCTCCGCCGCTACAGCTACCACCTATTCTTCTAGTTCCTCTTCAACTAGCAAGAGTGTTGTATCTATGGATAAGGGAACTAAATCCTTTACTCTGCATACTTTACTTGATTTCTATCATGTACCTCCACCCAAAAAGTAATTAGTGAAGAAAGCTAATTCTACTTCTTTATTGTCTACTTTTGATGCTCTTAATTTTATTCTTATTGAAAGCTCTCCATGTCTAAATAAAAATAATAGCTCTAATAGTTTCGATTCTTTTCTTTTTGATTTAGAGTTGAATTATCCTTCTCTAAATTAACCAGTTCACCTCTTGAGATTGACTTAGAGTCAACTGACTCTGAGGATCCCATAGGAGAAGCTATGTATGAAGAAGGTAGAACTTTCCACATGCTCATCTTTCCAAGATGTCACTGGAGTCAATCTATGTAGTGGCAAAGTTTTACCTCCTAGGGTAGCACCTCAGGATAAGGGTAAGCAAGTCATTGGTTCCAGTGAGCAGAAAGCCCCTCTATAGGATGCTCCACCCCTGGATATGCTTGTGAAGGACCAAGCTAGAGTTGATTATAATGTCCAAGCTCACCTTAGAAAGTTTCTGACTAAGTTAAGCATATATGATGCCCTTGTCTTATCCAATTAGATGAGAGAACCTCAAATCAAGGCCTTACTTGATCTAGAGATATGCTTAGCTTAGCTAACCGCTACTAAAGAGGAGTCATGCCGCTCGAAAGACATCTTAAGAGTTACATTCAGCGATGAAGAATTACTCCTAGGGATGATCGAGCACAACCTCTTTTACATTATGTTGTATAGATAGCTATCAGTGTTGGTTGACCCAAGTGTATCAGTCAACATTATGAGTCTAAGAACCCTTGTCTACTTGAGGATCGACATCTCTAAACTCCAAAAGGAAAGGATGATGTTGAGCAGATTCAATGAACAAGGCGAGAGGGCCTTGTGGTGTTTATTTTTAAATGTATGGGGGACACCATGCTGATCATAAGGGGGTACTTTTTGAGGTGTACAACATTGAGGTATGATATACTATCTCAAAGATAGAGGCATCACCCTACAATGGACCTAATCACATAATAAGGACTCCTAAGGCATGATGGGTCTTCAAATGTACGTAGATTTTTCTCTACTTTACATGGATGAATTAAGTAGATTTATATTAAAAGGTTCTTAAGTTCCCTATGGAGAAAAGCCTATAGTTAATAACATCTTAGGAAATGAAATTTTCAAAAAATACTCGATTAAAGTAGACAATTATCATCTCTAAATATTTTAGACTATCAAATGATTTGTTTTTTGGAAAATCAATTGGGAAAGTTCAAGGAAAAATCTTATTTTTTGAATCCAAATGAAATAAGTAGGAAATTCTCATGAAACTATGAAGCCTAGTGAGCATTCCAACCTATCCTATGGTTGGGATTTATAATTTTGAAGTTGAAGAGATTTATATGTTTTGATTTGAAATTTAATTAGATTAATGGGGCTCATAATCCAGCAAGACAAGGTTGTGGGAATGCCCAAGAGGTGAGGATTTATGCTCGTGAAGGAAATAATAACCTCATATCCTAAATCTAGGGAGGTATAGTATGAGCTAAAGCACGACCTAAATTTAAGCGATATATGGACATAAGGATTTACCTCCATAAGAGAGAATAAATTGTCGACTTTTGGACTGGCCACCAACTAACTCCTTCGATTTTAAAACCATGTAGTCTGATCTTATTAATTGCAAGATAGCTAGGGTAGTTATTTAATAAGAAAGAGACTAAAGTCCTAAACTCACTCCCTAAGAGACTAGAGCATGAGTGACATGAGCATATGACTTAATCTTTAGATACAAAATCTTTTCAAACTTTATTTCATTTTTGATAGATCATTTTGACAGAGGCTTTAGGATTTCTTATTACTAAATGCATGATGAAATATGTTATGGGTTAAAACAGCTAGAAGAAGGTGTTCTCCACCACAAGGGATGCCCTCACAGGTCAAGTATTCCTGTATCATCGAAGGATGGAGATCTTTCATGTTCAGACAGAAAGAATATTCATACGTGTTGTGAAACATACAACTATACAGGTAAGGGGTTGCTATATCTTTTAATTATCTATTTTATGTCTTACGCTTTATGATAAGGTTATGAGTTGTTTAAAATTTAGTTATATGTGATTAGTTGGGTAGAAAAGTTATTTTTATCCTAAGAATGTAATCCTATCCAAGCCACACATTAAAGCATCAATCATTTATGAAACTATGAAAATCATGTTGTCTTAATACACAATGTAAACATAACATCAAACAATTATATAAACTATTGTAAAAGAATAAAAGGTCGGTATGGTTGGGTACCGCCATACAACCTAAAGAGAGAAAAGATGGGTAACCGAACTCTTCGCTTACACAATCTAGAATATGAAAGAATAATTATAATTGCTATGGGGGTCTTCTTTCTTCATATCTCTATTTTTGATTTGGTTCCTTCTTTGATTAGGATGGTGCTTACTTCAAAGGCATCATAGGGAACCCTAGGACAAAGCCTTCACATTTAATTTAAATAATTGCTTATCCTAATCCCCCATAGCACCAATCCTAATTCCTATTGCAAAAATTACATTTATATGGGAAAAGTAAATCTAAATACACCTACAAATAGAGGTTAGCTAAATATACATATAATCCCAAGCAGTTGTATTTATATTTTGGACTTAGCACCTTACACATGGGTAACTATGCCCACCTATCCTAACTTGAATTATGCTTAAGTATTTAAGCAACCTACAAAAATAACATTCACATTTATTTTTAAGCATCCCTTAAGCATAATCCCCTGCACAAAATATGATTAGGCTAATATTGGTATCATCTATCTACAAGCATACCCTAACATTCAATAAAAAAATAATACAACATAAAAAAACATACATCACACCATATCCCTAACTTAGAGCTAGAAGTGGTGACTTAATTATAATTTGTGTATTAAGGCTTGTGTGGTAAGTCTTGTTAGGCATTAGAGTTTTATTATCTAAGTGTTGAAGGATTCAATTTAACATGAAAGATTGATTTCACTTGAAGTAGTTTAATTGATTTGAGAATTTTAATTTGTGTTTTCTTTTATTTCATTTTATTACACTTAGCAACTAAATGTTATAAAGAGAGGAAAAGAGGATTGCCCTCTTTCATCCTTACCGTAAGTCACTTTCTAAAGTATATTAATTTGATTTAGTTCTCTTTAGTGAATGGATTATTAAATGATTTGATTAATGTTAAGTTTAGGTTCACTTTAAATAATCCTATTCAAAATGAAAGGCATCTTATGATTAATTTAATTGAATTACTACCACATGACATATATTAAATCAATCCTTTCCATCACATGTAACATGCATATGATTTAATCTTAAATGTATCTATACATGCAACATAACACATTTTAGCACACTTAAATGATGTGTGTATGTTTAGAATTTATATTTTATTTGGTCGAATTATTTAAACATTTTAATTTAAAACTTTATCCAAATTCTTATAAAAAGGACATAAGAATGAAATTAAATAGGCATGTGCCATTGTTAAACCGTGAAAGTGAGGTAATTAAATGACCTCCTCTAGCTAAAACTTCATATTCTCAGGATGTGTAGACTATATACCCATTTGCATTCAAACATATATAAATTTGTATACATGAACATAGGAAGTAAGCTCCAAATAATATGGCTAATTAATTCAACCACTTAGCTAATTATGAATGCATAATTAATGTAAAATGGGATTTTCATTCACTAATCACATATACATATACACAAAACATAAGACAAGTCATGTTAAATCAAGAAAGTGAGGTAATCAAATGACTTCCTTGGGGCTAACTAAAGCCTCATATTTCTGAGATGTCCAGACTATATACTTGTTTTTCTTGGACACACATGAATGTATGCATAAATGAGGGAAAGAAAACCATGCAAAGATTTTATATTTTTTGATTGAATCATTTATATATATGAATTAAAGCTTTATCCAAATTCTAATGTTGAAATACATAAGAATGAAATCAAATGGGTACGTACTGTTGTTAAACTAGAAAAGTGAGGTAATCAAATGACCTCCTTGGAGCTAGCTAAAGCCTCATGTTCAGATGTCCACTATATACCCATTGCCATTCAATCTTATATAAGTCAACATGAATGAGAGGAAAGATAATCAACATTCATACACTTAAGCTATAACCACTTACATTTCTTATGTATTTATAACTATCATCATAACACATATTATTATTTATTTATAAGCTTTTGAAAAATAAATTTTGATTTAATAGTGATAATAGCCACACATATATTAAATTAAATCAACACATGCAAGCTTACATAAAAGAAATCCATTTTTTTACTTGATTTTAAAAATATGGATGCAAGAATTCAAATGACATACCAAATTTAACATGATTGGAAAGAGGACAATCAAATATAAGCATGTGATTCATTCAACCAAACTAGTTCTTAAGGGCAATCAAATCAAATAATTATTTAAATCAAACCAAATCTTTTATTAATTATGTTTCATTTGATTTAATTTAAAGAGTAGAAGAAATCATCACTTGCTATTTTAAACCCATTCCCACATTAGTGATTTGATTTAATTTAAGGAAATGTAATTAAGTTGATTTTATGGGTTAATTAAGTTGAACCCTTAATTAGATGAATTAATTACTTACCTATGTCACCTTAAAGTAATTAACTAAATAATTATGAGCCAACATAACATGCATGGAGAATAAACTTGTAATGATCCTAGGATATAAAAGGGGACTAATTCAATTGGCTCATGATTAATAGTTAATTAGATTAAGGGACTTAATTAATTACTCTTATTATTTTTCCACACATGTGGACTAACTATAATTTCATTAAACTCCTTTAGGTTATTAAACACCTAAAGATCTACCCCATGATTTAATTAGTTAATGTCTAATGTGAT
The DNA here is from genome assembly GCA_021442155.1 of Cymbidium sinense. Taxonomy (NCBI): domain Eukaryota; kingdom Viridiplantae; phylum Streptophyta; class Magnoliopsida; order Asparagales; family Orchidaceae; genus Cymbidium; species Cymbidium sinense. The sequence goes on from CM038222.1 coordinate 52,531,287, forward strand.
TAAGATTTCAATTTTATTAATTGATTTAATTAATTAGTTAAATATTAATTAATTTCATTTTAAAAAAGGGTGAAATGAACTTAAGGAAAGGGGTCCCAACCCTATTCCTTAGTGCACTTACTGTTGAATAATGATTAATAAACTTAATTAACCAATTTGTTAATCTTCACGGGATTAATTAATCATTAATTTATTTAAAAGAGTAGTTAAGATTTAGTTAGTACATTTTCCTAATTAAGTGATCAATAAATCCCAAGAAAATTATGGGAGGTAGAGGTCATCCCATTAAATTAACTCACAAAATTTAGTATTAATTGCTCATGTAATTAAGGAGTAATTCAGATAATTAATTTTGTAATTAAACTTTAATTATACCTTAATTACTATTCAAAATTAGTTAAGATAAATTTTAATAATTATCCTCTGAAATACCTTTAAAATAAGTATTTATTTGCATTTTTATATTTATCTATGATTTTTAATGATTTTTAAAATTTATCCATTAAAATGATTAATTAAGCTAAATTAAAGCCTAATCGCTATTCCATGTGTAATCGATGCAACGTGCTTTCCACATGGCACAGCGAGATTAGCTACTTAATACTTATTTGACTCAGTGTCTACGTGGCAACTGTAGACATGCTTTCTCCTCCATCATCAGATCTAAGATCAGATGGCTATGATTAATCCCACTGCTTAATAGGATTAAATCAGATCAATCTAGTGAATCACAATCGCCCATTTTGATCATGTAATGAATGGTGTGTGATTTAACTAGGGAGAAGGAGTTCATCCATCATTGCGCTTGATGAAGCTTACCCAAGCTATCAACTCCAAAAGGATTCCACACCTCGGAGATCCAACGGTCAAGATCACATGAGAAGCAAGTTTTCTTTAAAAGCTATAACCCATTTTGCCTAAAAATTATTTTGGGAAGCATACCTCATCGAAGCTCAATACTAGCGGCTCAAACAATTGAAGAAGCTTCATCTAGTGGAGATGAAGCCCTGTTGAGTAGCAATTGGATCAAATCCTCATTGTTCACTTGGAAGTCCACGAACAGATGATTTGGAGTTGGGCTTTGATTGAAGTCACACCTCCGATGCTCAGGAAGCTTGGTAGATGATTCATTCTTACTTCACGAAGCCTAGGGAAGGTGTGTGCAAAGTTAATTTGAGTTTGATGGAGTAATGGGAAGTTATGTTGGAAATGGGAGTGTCCTATTTTGGGATGGATGAGAATGGCATTTTCTGATCGAGGAATGAGCTTGGGAGCTTAGGAAATGGCTCTAGTGTCTAATCTTGGGTAGCTAGGGCTCTAAGGATTAATTTTTGTGTGTATTTGAGTGGGAACGAGGGGGTGTATACCCCCCTTCATCTTGATCAGACTGTGGGATCAAGTTTGGCTTCTAATGACCATCCGACCATCTCAGGGAGTCATGGGTGGCAGGGAGGAGGTGAGTTGGCTCATCTTGGTTGGTTTAAGGTGTGGAGGTGGCTGCCAAAGAAAATTCATGGGTTTCTATGGGTTTCAAATGCTCCAATGGGGAGGGTGAGCTGATTTCACCTCCCATGACTCATGGCTGACCCAACCACCCCTTAGGTCAGGTTCGGTAGTGTCTTAGGTGCCTAAGTGGACCATTGGAAGAGTATAAAGTGGCAAAGGAATGGAAATGATCACTTACTTGGGTGATTCTCTCATGTGATGCCCTTGACCCAAAGGTAGAATGATCATTTGGCTTTGGATTTGATTTGGGAAGATTTAAAATGATGAAAAAGTGGGTTAGCCCAAATTTCAAGTCAATTGGAGTTGATTTGGTTAGGTTTGGGTCAATTTGACTCATTTAGGTCAAATTAGGTTAGGTTGGGTCAAGTTGACCAATTAGTCAAACTAGGTCAAACTAAGGGTTAGGTTAAGTTCATATGATCATTTGAGATGTTTTGGTTCAATTGGTTTGGTTTAGTTTGTCTTAGATTTGATTTTGGCTCATTTGAATTCATTTGGGTCAAATGAATTAAGTTAACCAATTTGACCAAATTGGCCAAATTGTCTTGGGTTGGGTGTGGTTTGGTTTAGTTGACCAATTGAATATGATTTTAGGCTTTGGTTTCAATTAATTTGTATTTGGTTTTGATTTAGGCCAACTTGAATCTTTAGGTCAATTTGGGCTAAGTAGGTCAACTGGGTTCAATTGGGTCCAATCATGGCTTTAGTAAGGTTCAACAACCAATTTGGAATGAACTTGAGCCATTGGTTGCAATCAATTTGGTTTGTAATTTGATTTGACCCAATTTAGTCTTTTAGGTCAATTTGGGTCAACTTGGGTCAAGAGGACCAATTGGGTTTTTTGACTCAATCAAGTCAAGTCAAATAGTAATTTTGATTTGGTATGAATCATTGGTTTCAAGGGATTTAGCTTAGTTATAATTTGGCTAGTTTCATATGGGTTAAGGGGTTGACTTGGTCAAATGACCAAGTTTACTTGGTTTGACCAAATTTGTGACAATTGATCAACCTAGGGCGGTCAACAATTATGATGGAAGTTTTGATGGGCTTGGTTCAATCCAATTTGGGTAGGATTAGAACTTGGCTCAAATTGGCCACTTTGGGTCAAGTGGGCCTATTGTGTTTAGTTGGCTTGATTTTGGATTGAGTTTGATTTAGTTGATTTTATATATGGATTTAGGATTGATATATAAATTCAATTGCAATGGGCTTGGGTTTAAATGGGTTTTAGTTCATTTGAACATTTCAAGTCAAAAGGGTTAAGTTGGGTTTGACTTGGGTTGATTTTGGTTGGGCTTGATGATTGTAGATTTCATTTATATTTGTGAATATGATTGAAGCTATGATTAATTCATGAGAAAATAAATTGAATCCAGGTTTTGGGGTGAAGGAATTTGGCTAAGTCCAAAGAGTTGGCTTAGTTTGGATTTTGATTTAGTTTGATTTAGTTTTGATGATTTAAATGTATATTTGATTTAAATTTTTGAAGATGATTGAAAATATGATTGATTTGTGAGAAACTCAATTGAGTTTTACTTGATTTGGATTAAGATTTGGCTAAATCTATGGGATAGGTCATATGGCTTAGGAAGGGTTTCGATTAAATTTGATTTAGTTTGATTTAGTTTTGATCATTTCAATGTAGCTTTGATTTTAATTTAGGAAGATGATTGTAGATATAAATTGATTATAAGAAAATCAATTGATTTTGGATTGATTTGGATTAAGATTTGGCTAAGTCCATGGGATAAGTCATATGGCTTAGGAAGGGTTTCAAGTTTAGATTTGATCATGGTCTTTAATCATTTGGTTTTGGAATTTGGGTTTTGATTTGGATTTGAATTTGATGTTTGAATTGAACTTGAGGTTTAGTTTGAGAAGGTGAACATGGATTGGATTTCTATTGTAGGGTAGGTGGATTATCATAATCCCTAAGGCATAACCTAATCCTATGGTTAAACCTTCTAAGTCTTTAGCTTAGGTTAAGTGTTTTACCTAATTGTTATAAGTGTCTTATGACTAGGGAAGTCTTAGTGTCTAGAAGACTCTAAGTATAAGATGGGAAGATTGAATCCACACCAAAGTGAGTTCAATAGCCCTCCATAGTGTTGTCCTTGGAGATAGATGATTAGACAAGCCAAGTTCCACATTATAGTCTCGGATACATCTTTCAATGCTTTGCTTGGGAGACCATGGATACATGAGAACAACATAGTTCCATCCTCTACATTAGTGTATGAAGTTTGTGAGAGGTGGGATCATCTACTGTGTCAAAGGAGATCTCAAGCCATTTATGTTTAGGAGGTCGACATATATTAGGATGTGGCTTACTACCTCCCTCAAAATCAACAAGTCTATTCTCGTGAACTTGGCCAAAGTTTAAATATAAAAGAAAAAGAAAAAGAAAAAGAAAAGGAAAGGGAAAAAGAGAAAGAAAAGAAAAGAGAAAATGAAAAAAATAAAAGGGAGCTGAAATATACTTGGAGGAGGAAGTGGAGCCTGACATTAGATTCCACCCACAATTTGTTACTCTATTTGAACATATAGGTAGGACGACTTGACCTCCACTAGACAGAGGAAGAGGCCTGAGGCCCCATGGATGGAAAACCTTTATCACCACCCAATAGAAGATATATGTCCCATCTAGAGTACACTGCTATCCATATAGACTTAGAATCTAGTTCAAAGGTAGAGTCTTATATGGTTAGCAAACCAGCCAACTCTTCTCAGTAGTAGATTCTCTTGGGGGTGACACTTGAGCCAGATAGTGAAGAAGACCAGCTCTAAAGCAAATCATAAGTGTATCCATGTTTATATGTGAAACAGTTAGGCATCAGTTGGGAACCTTAGCTCTAACCCCAATTTGCTCTCAAAAAGCCAAGGGTTTGGTAATTAAGGAAGCCCCTGAGTCATCCAAAAGTGTGAAGACTCAAAGGTTCTTTCTGGGAGCATCATCCTCAAATCAAGAAATTGATGTAGAACTTGAGGATGATTCATATAAAGATTTAATAAAATTAACTTTTGATTGGTACTTGCCTTCTGTTCATAATTTAGCAAAGAAAGGGTTAATCCCATATACTTGGTCAAAGCACAGGTTATACTACTTCAAAAGAATATGGAAGAACAAATGCAAAAGCTCTTAATCAAGACTAGACTAGGATTCGGATGTGAGTACAATGATGATGATGATGATTATCATCACCAATCATTTGGAATCTGATTGGTTCTTTTCAAATCATACTCATATGAGAAGTCGTTCTTAGAAACTTTAGATGATCCAAATTATTTTGAAGTCAAAGATGCACCATGAGAGTTCATAGAGATCAAGTAAAACCATTGATGAGCTCAAGGAAATCAACTTAAGAGTGAAGATGATCCATGCCCAATATACATCAATTCTTTGTTGAATGAAATTGAAACCAATGACTTAGTTAAGCTATTGGCTGAGTTTAAGGACTTCTTCACATGGAGTTATGAAGAGATGCCTGGATAAGCTCCTAACATAGAAATCCATAAACTATAGAGCTTATTAACCCTATCAAGCTCCTAGACACATTAGACATAAAAAATAAGTCAATTATGAAGTCATGAAATTGATCGATGTTAGCTTCATCCGGGAAGAAAAATACCCTACCAAAGATCATCCTAGGAAAAGAATGGCCAAATTCACATATGCATCGATTTTAGGATTTAAATAAGACATGTCCAAAAGATAAATTTTTACTACCAATCCCAGAGCTGATGATGGACATTGCCTCATCTCATGCAGTCTTCTCTTCCATAGATGGCTTATCTAGATATAACCAAATAAAGATAGCCTTGAAGATAAAAGAAACACTACTTTTAGAACCCTGATCAAAATCTATTGTTATAAGTTCATGCCTATAAAATAAAAAATGCTACATACAAAGGAGTTATGACTCAAATCTTGATGAAGTTATTCATCATCAAGTCAAGTTATGTCGATGATCTCATGGCCAAAAGTAGAAAAGGAAGACCATCTCTTTGAATTGAGAGTAGTTTTTGAATAGTTAAGATAATTTAACCTCAAAATGAACCCCCTGAAGTGTGCATTCAGAGCACCTTCAAGGAAATTCTTTGGATTTGTTGTTCGACACCAGGGAATCAAAATCAATCCGAGAAGATCAAGTCGATATTATAAATTCCACCCCCAAAAAGTTTAACTCAACTCACATCATTCCAAAAGTGGTTTGTGTATTTATGACACTTTATATCCATATCGAGAAAACATCTGACATTCTCAGTGCTTATAAAAAAGGATGCCAAGTTCAAGTGGGATGATAAGTGGGAGCATGCCTTTTACCTGAAGACACCAGTTCTAGCAGCCCCTATCCCGGGCAAGCCCTCATACTTTACACTACTACATTAGATGACTCTTTGGTGCTTTGTTGTCCCAGCCAATGATGAAGGGAAGGAAAACACACTCTGCTACCTCAGCTGTCATCTAATCCCTATTGAGGCTATTTATCCACCCATTGAGAAGCAATGCCTAGCTTTAACCTTTGCATCCCAAAAGATACAACACTACATGCTTCCTCATAAGGTGAACTTAATCTCTAGAATCAATCCATTATAGTATCTCATGAAATAGTCAATGCTATCCAGATTGTTGACATCGGTGGTCCATGATCCTCTTGCAGTTTAACATTACCTTCATACCCTTTTGTTCGGTTAAAGGACAAGCGCTAGCAAATTTCACAAGACACCCACTTCATGCTAACTCTCCTCTTAGTGATGATCTCCCAATGAACAAATCATGAACTTAGGATTCATTCACCACTAGGGAGATATACTTTGATGGTGTGACTACCTCTCAAAGAGGAGAAGAGCCATAATCTACTATTCCAGGAAAGGGAGGGTAGGAATAGTTCTCTTAACTCGGCTATGATGAGATTCTTATATCATATATCCAATCCTCACCAATAACGGCTAAATATGAGGCTGATTGTGAGAGAGGTTACTCTAGACATCTAGAACATCAACATCTTTGAGGATTTTCAACTAGTTATCAACCAAATTATTGGGTCATATAAGGTTATAAAGCCCAAGCTCAATCACTACCACAAGTACACAATGGAGTTATTGGTCCAAATCCTAGAGGTTACCATTTATAAGATTCCTCAAGGAGAGAACATCGTAGCGTATGATTTAGCCAAGCTTGCCAAGGAGTTGGCATGTCTAGAGGATGTGTCCATATCAATAAAGGTCCAAAATAGATAAGTCTTATCCCTTATTGATACTGAACTTATCAAAAAGTACTCTCTTAAAGAGGAGGTTGCCATTCCTAAGAAAGATGAGGAGTTAGATTGGATGCAACCATTCATGGATTACTTAAATAAAGGCAAACTACCTCAAATGAAGTCCCAAGCCCATCAAATTAAGCAGAGAGCACTTTCCTATGCTCTTGTGGATAGTGTCTTATGCCGGTGAACTTTCAATCATATGTGGTTAAGTTGTTTAGAAAAGCACAAAGCCCATAAGATTGTGCCACGCATGGATTATGTCGACCAGTCAAAGATGAATGCCAAGATCAATATACTAGGATACTACTGTCATCCATGATCAAAGATTGCATGGATAAATAAATGCCACCATTGTCAACATGGTGTGATACACTAACCACCCAACATTCTACATCCTACATTGGGGGCCATGAGTGTTGGGGTATCGACATAGTGGGTCTAATTGTTCCTCCTTCTTCCAAGGGTCATTTGTTCATCTTAGCTTCTACTGACTACTTTCCAAATGGGCGAAGGTGATTCTATTCAGAGAGGTCACAACTCAATATGTACTCTAGTTTTTTAGAAATCATATCGTATATAAGTTCAGAGTTCCTTGATGAATTATATCTCATAATGGTACTATATTCAAGAGCACCGAGATCAAAAACTTTGCCCAAAGACATAGCTTAGATTGTAGATATTCTGCCATCAACTACCCAAGGAAAAATGGCTTAGCAGAATCCTTCAATAAAACTCTCATCCAAATATTAAGGAAGACACTCGACAATAATACACAATAGTGGCTTGAGCAGTTAGTTGAAGCCTTGTGGGCTTACCGCACTATATATAGAACTCCAACTCTACTTCTTTCTCCTTAGTATATAAGTCGATTCTACCATTATAAGTTAAACTCCCATCACTAAGGATAGCTATGGTTAGCAGGATCACAATATAGTAGAATGCCAAGTTGTAGTTAGAAGAGCTCAAAGGTTTGGAGGAGAGACTCCAGCGGGCATGCCAAAACCTCAAGTTGTACAAATCTAAAATGATTCAAGCTCACAATAAGTTAGTCTGTCCTAGAGCTTTTCAAGTAATAGAGCTTAATTTAGTTCTACGAAAATTGACTGTTGTCTGTTGTAAGATGGGAGAAAAGTTTGAACCCACTTGGGAAGGCCCTTTTGCTATAGAAAAGGCCTACCAAGGAGGATCTTATCAGCTTATTAATCATAAAGAGAGTGCCTAATGCATCCAATCAATGTGCTCTACTTAAATAAATATTATAAACCATTTTTGAAAATAATTATCATTAATGAAAATTCCATTATGAATTCAATCTCTTAGATATTGAAAGTATTCTTGTTGTGAATCCTAAATGTGTTTAGGGTAGTTGAAACGAACCATAGTAGCATCCTATCAATCATCAACACAACAAAGACATAAACTACACACAAACATATAAATAAAACACATATATTTTGCCTCGGGCCACTCTAAGTTGAGATAACTCCCCGTGAACTCACTCAAAGAGTTCCTAGTCGGGACATGCTACCCTCGCTTGTCACCCAGGGTCTTCTTGCTTTGGAGGATGTAAGTCTACTATGCTTTCCTTCCTTACTTGGCCATCGAACACCACAAGTGCCTTGTTAATTTGGTAGGCCTTACCACATGGCTAAGCTACCCCATGTTGGCTTCATTTAAGAAGAGTGAGTCTACTATGCTTTCATCTTGGATTAGCCTTCATACAAACCGTAGTATTGGATGTTTAGGATAAGTCCCCTGGCTCTTCCCACATGATTGCTTCAAGTTTGGGTCCAGTCCTTCCTCGGCTTCCTAGTAGTCACTAGGTCGAGATAGCATATATCTCGACGATGATATCTATCATGATTAGTTCCTCTTGGAAAGTTGTAAGCCTACATGCTTTCTTTCCATTAATTGTTGCACACTAATGACACCTTAAGTTGGTTCTCAATGTGACCGATACACCACTAATTGATGGATACACTTTAGGTTTGTTGGTTCTCGCACACCTAGGATACACCACACATGGTATATAAGTCTACTATGCTTTCTCCTTGAGTTGGCCACTATACACCTATAGGCTTTCTTCGTGGCTCGGATAATGCCCCTAGCAACATCTCCCATGGCTATATTTGGATCACATCCTTGTGATCCTATTTAGACATTACCGAGTTACTATCGATTGGATAGTTCCTCTTCCTAGTAACAACCCCTGGTTGGAGAATCCATCTTGTGGATGTGCCATTCTCCTTGGTCCAAGAAATCTAAGATAGTCAAGGCCACATAGCCCCTTCTCTGTGGTCCTGCACACCAACAAGGTCCACAAATATATAAACAAAATATATATTCACTTGGATTAGGAGGACACTCCCTTTTCCCAAGCAAGTCATCCTATTTCTAGGCAATGTCAAGAAAACTCCCTATAGTAGACTACTCTAAGTTGATATAAGTCCTCAACGACATTCACTCAGTAGTCACCCTAAGTTAGGTTTGATATGTTGTGCTACCAATAGGTCACCCTAGCAGTTGTTCCTTGCTTTAGAAGATGTAAGTTTGCTACGCCTTCTTGTTAACACAATCGTTGCACACCGAAAGGTAACCCTTTAGGTTTGCTAGCTCTACACCATGGCAAGTAGACTATCCCTTTGGATTTGTAAATTTGAGATATGACAAGTCCGATATAGCCCCTTCTCAGGGGGTCCATCACACATCAACATGGTTCATAAATTAAATCTATCAATTTGACGAGCTCATATCCCCATATATGCCCTCAATTCAAAATCAAACTAAACCAAACAAACCATATCAAATCACATGAAATAATGATAAAATTAATCTTTACTACTTTTGAGTTGACATAAGTCCCAAGCCACTCAAGAGTCTCCCCAGTCAAGTTCGATTAATTGTGCATTCAACAGGTCACCTCAGCTGTTGTTCCTCACTTTGGAAAATGTAAGTTTACTACACTTTCTTTTTAGCATAGCCATTGCACATGAAAACCTAGGTTTTGCTCTACCCCACTAGACTATCCATTTGGATTTGTAAACGAGGGTAGGTCAAGGCTAATATAGCCTTCTCCTTCTATCGCATTGTGTGGTCCATACTGATTAAACCCAATCTGATTTTCCCCAGTGGAGTTAAATCACACCCTTCTCCTCAGTGGAGCCCCAAATCATATATAAACAAGTCAAGCAAACAAATCAAATTCCAAACCAACATCCCTAGTGGAACCAAATTAAACCAACTCCCCCAGTAAAGTCTAAATCAAAGAAATCCAACCAAACTCTTCTCCCCAGTGAATACATTCCCAAACAAATCTTTGAAATCAAACTCAAATCCTAATCCCAGATAGTCGAACTCGCTTCCTTATTCATAAGGTACTCAATCCCTGACTGAGCTCATATCTCTAGCAGATATGCCTCTACATCAATTAAAACAAAACAAATTAAAGTTGATTTGATCTTAATCTCTGGTGGATTATAGATTCTTATCCCTAGCAAATTTTCTATCCTTAAATCATATAATCAAATCAAATCCAAACCTTATCCCCAATAGATTTTCTTCTTCTATGCCCTCAAGATAACCCCTCACATGTCATGTATAATGCATTAGTGATCCCTAGGAGCTCTCCATGTCCTTGACATGGAATTCTCATCAAATCTTATTTCTTCTCTTATGTGCACCTTTAATACTTCAACCAAAAGCCTAACAATGTATTTCTTCAAATTACTTCATCTTAACATTGTAATCAACATTTTATGATTTGTGATGGTGCAAGTAGAAACTAACTATACAATATCATGCTAAACATATTATAGTGTGAATAAACACACTAGATTATTTTATAATATATGATGTTATATTATAATTTGCTATAATATAATATGTTATCTAACATTACACATCATTAGAATCACTTAAAAGGAACAAATAACAAAATTTTCTTAATATATGAATAATGTTCTTTTGGATGTAAAATTGTTATTTTTCTATTAGAAATGGTACAAAATGGCATAATTTTGGTGTTCCTTCTTGTGTGTGCCATGAGTTTGGCCAAATTCTTCCATCTCAACCTTCAAATTAATAGTTTTATGAGTTTTACCCAATGTATTATAACAAAGTAAAACATACTAAAATATACAATAATATTTAGTAACACACCACCACATTCATATATATGTGAAGTTATATTGTTATGTACATTATATTTTAATATGCTTTCATATAATATATTATCTTACATTACACCTTAAAATGAATCACTTTAAGCAAAAAATGTTATAAAATTCGGTTGAAAAAAGAACATTTATTTTGGATGCAAAATTCCATTCCTTTGATTAAATGGCACACCATAGCACACCCCGAATGATGTTCCTTAAATCTTACCTTAAATTTGGCCAAATCCGATCATCTTAGCCTATAAATGTATTTTTTTATGAATTATACTAGTACAAACTCTACTATATCATACAATAAGATACTAAAATATGCTAAACAACAAGAGTAATACAATAAAAGTATGCTATAATGCGTGATGCTACACTATGTTATGGCATTCTATATCATAATACACAAACATATTATATTATGTTATATTCACATCACAAGGGATTGTTTAAGATAAAAAATTATAAAATTTGTCTAAACAATAAAAAAACTATATATTTTAGTCATATCACTTACAAATTTTAAATTAAAATAATATATTATGATTCCATGCTCTACCTATTATGAATTTTAAATTCCACCATTTTAAAGTCTAAATCAACATTTTTATAAATAATGCTAGTGGGCTTGACGCATGATTGTAAAATACTGAAAGAATTTAAAATGAAATAATATATATTATGATATATGATGATATACTACAACATATAATATTTATTTTGAACATAAAATCTTACTTTTTAAACTACAAGTGGTGTAGCACACCTTTGGTACTACAACCTAATTCCCACTTCAAATTTAACAAATTTCATCATCTAATTTATTAATTAAATATTATTATGATTTATATTAATATAGACAATAGGGAACAATACCATCATATACTGAAACATTTCAAAACATCTTATAACATCCAAAAAAACATATAAATATATGCTCAAATATATGATGCTACATTATACTATAATATATGGTAATATAATATGATTTAGAGTTAGCGTTTAGGGTATTCAAATCACTAGCAGTCAAGGGAAAGTCTCTTGAAGACATTTTCTTTAGCTACCTTAACTATGTTAGGATTAGGTCATTCTTTTAATCTACTCCTAATGAAAACTTTATTCAAGATTTATGGTTTAGGGTTTAGAGTTAGTTTAAGGTTTGGGTTTATGGTTAGTTTAAGGTTTAAGGTTTAGGGTTTAGGGTTTAGTATTTATGGTTTAGGGTTTATGGTTTTAGGATTTAGGGTTTAGGTTTATGGTTTAGGGTTTTAGGGTTTAGGGTTTAGGGTTTAGGATTGAGGGATTTAGTTTAGTGTTACAGTTTAGGGTTTGTGGTTTAGGGTTTAGGGTTTAGGGTTGATTTAGGGTTTAGGTTTAGGATTTAGTTTAGGTTTGGGTTTAAGTTGGGTTTATGTTTTAGTTTAGGATTTAGGTTTAGGTTTAAGGTTTAAGATTTAAGGTTTTTTAATAGAATAATTCATATTCAACATTTATTCTTTTCAATCATCAAAAGTAGCATCCCAACTTTTCTAATACACAAGCGATGACATAGATAAAAAATGAGCACCCACAGAGCAAATCAAAAACACTAGATAAGTTCAACCGTCTCTTCTGTAAAGATAGTTCCATAAGTAGCAGATCGGGTCAGTCATTCTTCAATTTCTCTAGTTCCCAACCCAACCAAAGGGGATCCACCATCCCTCGATCTCCCCTCCACCACCACCACCATGATTATAACCTCTGTCACTCCTCCTCCATAACCACCACTGCCTCACCACCACCTCCATATCCACCATCACCTCCATCCCCACCACTATGTAATAATTCGCCTCACCTTTGCCTCCACCGCATGATTTAGATGAGGCTAGTTGACATGATGTTCTCATGTTCTTCCTTCTAAGGGTTTAGGTTAGTTAGGGTTGAGGGTTTGTTTAGGGGTTAGTTTAGGTTGGGTTTGAGGTTTTGGTTTAGGTTGTAGATTTAGGTTTAGGGTTTAGGTTTAGGGTTTAGGTTTGGTTTAGGGGTTTTGGGTTTGGGGTTTAGGGTTTAGGATGGTTTATGTAGGGTTTGATAGAACTAAACCCCAAACCCTAAACCCTAAACCCTAAACCCTAATCCTAAACCCTACAACCTAAACCTAACCCTAACCTAAACCCCAAACCTAAATCATAAACCTAAAATGCTAAACCTGAAACCTTAAACTAACCTTAAACCCTAAACCTTAAATCTTAAAAACCCTAAACTCTAAAGCCTAAATCCTAAATCTTAAATGCTAAACCCTAAACTAACTTTAAACCCTATGTTAACCTTAAAACATAAACTTTAAACCCTAAACCCTAAACCATAAAACCTAAACACTAAATCTAATTCCTAAACCATAAACCTAACCCTAAACACTAAAACCCTAAACCCTAAAACCCTAAACTTTAAACCCTAAACCCTAAACCATAAAGTTCATTAAATTGAGTTCATTAAGTTCATTATAGGGGGAAGCCCCCATAGTTAATTACATGCTAAGGGATGGGATCCCTTAGGAAAACTCTCGATTAAGGTAAATGATCATTGTCTCTAAAGATTTCAATAGAGAAGGACTATCAATCGATTGGTTTATGTTTTGAAGATCAAATGGGATTGATTAAAAAGGAGTTATTATTAAGCCAAAATAGAAGTATGAGATGCTCACGATGCTAGGAAACCTGGAGCATCTCAAACTATCCTATAGTTGGCTTTACATTTTAGAAATTGATTTAGTTTATTTGATTTGACATTTTCATTTGAGATTTAGACTTAAGATTCCTTAATACAAGATTAAGGAAATTCCTAAGAGGTGAGGTATTATGCTTATGGCCCACAAAGGGGAGAAGCACGTAACCTAAATCTAGGAGCTGAGGCGAAGCACCACCTAAATCTACAAAAAATTGGGTAATTGGTTTACCTTCCCAAGAGAGGACAAACCACCTGACAACTTGGACTTACAACCGCTAGGGGTTACCAACTAACTCGCTATGATTTTAAATACATGGGCAAGTATTTTATGCTTATGCAAGATAGCTAGAATGTTATTACTTAGAAAGAAGCTAAGTCCTTAAACTCACTCCCTAAATAGAATATATCATGTCAAGGGACATGTTTCAAATGGCCTAAATCTAATGCAATTAAAATTTCATTTTTTTTGGACAATTTTTTTGACTGAGGCTAATAGGATCTTTTTGACTAATGAATGAGAAATCAGATTATTGGCCAAAATCAATGAGAAGGGAGGAGGTGAGTTTGCACCACGGCCCTCGAAGGTCAAGCCAGGTTCACTTACAAAGGTGGAAGCCCTCCAATCAAGTGTGAAATATGATGCATTTTTGCATGATATTACAAAGAAATGGTCATCCATCTATGGGGTTGCTAATTCTTTTATCTTCATTTTCATCCTAAGTTTTAGGTGAGGTTATGAGTTGTATAATTTTAATTTGAGTTAAGTTAGGTATAAAATTTATTTTTTCTAAAGAGCCTAATCCACATCCAGGCCATACTTAAAGCAAGGAAGAAACTAAGAAAAGCATGCCACATAATGCACAAATAAACAAATCATCAAACAATTTTAAAGCTAATCGCAAAAAGAATAAGTGGTCATTTGTGGCACACCACCACAAACCAAAAATATCAAATGTGGGTAGAGCTCTATCCTTATACAACCTAGATTACAAATGAATTAAAATAAAATTTATGCAAAGGAATTCAATGTTATGGGGTCTTCAAGCTTTATTCTTCTTTCTTCTTTCTTCTTCTTCTTCTTTTCTTCTTTAGTTCCTCCTTTGAAGGTTGGATGGTAGATGTCTGAGGTTTCACATGGTGCAATAGGATCTTAGAACAATGCTAATCCTAATCCCCCACAATAAATCATTCCAAAATCCTACTTATACAAATTTTTACATGAAAAGGAAAAGTATAAATCTAACTAACACCTGCAAAATAAAGATTAGTTAAATCACACCACACAAATCACAAGCATGTACATTGGACTTATCACCCCACATGGGTGACTAAGTCCACCTAGCCTATGGATTATGCAAAGGGGTATGAGAACCTGCAAGTAAGAAGCAGTTATATTTTTATTTATGATAGCACCCCTTAAGCACAATCTCCTGCAGAAAAGAATAGTTAGACAAAGAACATCCTATCATTCATTCATTGAGCATACACCCTAAAATCTAGTCTAAAACATTCATCACAAAAGAAAACAAACATCAAACCATGCACTGACCTAACCTAAAACTAGAAGTGGTGACTTAGGCTAATGTGTGTGCTTAGAAGGTTTATGTGGTATGCTTAGCTATGGATTTAGGTTTAAATTCTCTAAGTGTGAAGAACATGTTCAACTTAGAGGAGGGTTTCATTTAAGTTATTTAAGTGTTTTGGGTTATTTTTATTTCATGTTTTAATTTTGTTTAAGTGAAACCTACAATAAATTACTAAGTTATGAAGAGAGGAAAGAGAAGAGAACTTATCTTTCCTTCCCTAACCTTAAGTAATTTTATAAAGTAAGTTCATGTTTTAATTTCATTTAGATGAATATTTTGATTACATATTTTAATCAATCCTAAGTTTAGACAAACTTGAAACAAACCTATTCAAAAAGGAATACATTTTAAGATTAAGTAAAATGAATCAAAATTCAAATAGCACATTACTTCATTTCTTTCCCAACATATATGACATGCATGATGGACCCTAAGCATATCTATACATGAAAATTAGAGTATTTAAGACACTTTAGATGCATGCTAAGTAAGAAAATTTAGAAGTTGAATATGCATGATTTTTCTTAAGTAGAAAAGGTTTTCCTTATCACATACATACATGAAAGTAAGAAAGGCATAAGTGAGTACCCATTGTTAACATAATGTGGTACAAGTCCCACATAATACTTAAAGCCTCACAACCTCAAGGTGTCCAAACAAATATACCACATTCCTTAAGTATTAACATGCATATAAAAGAAAATAAATAAAAAATGAAGATGCAAAAGTTTTTAATAGATTTGTTTTGTTTATGCAATTTATGTATGTAAGTGTAAGTAACCCTTCAGATGGTAGCATAGGGATGAATAGGATATGAAATTAGGTGAGCATTAGGTCCCTTTCAAATGAACCTTATGTCTCACCAAAATTCTATTCAAAACTATACCAACATGTGAAAGAAAGGAAACCTATACTAAGCATACCTATATAATATTTCACATGCAAGCTTATAATTAAAGTATAAGTAGCATACTTTCAGATTTGATATTTCATTTATAAGTTTTAAAAAATATTTTGATTTAATAGTGATAATATCCACTCATATTTTTTTAGCCAACACATGCACATTCAACATAAAGTAAACAATTTCATTTTAAAATTTGAAACATGAAATTATGAATGCATGAATCACATGACATACAGCTTAACATGTTGGGAAATATCCAAAGCAATGAAAACATGTAAACAAACTCACTTTACTTAAATCCTAAAGACATTCTTAAGGAATAAGAAAATTTTAGAATAAATCAAAGTCAATTTCAAAAATGATTTATGTTTAGTTTGAAGTTTGATTTAATTTTAAAAAGGTGAGATGAGTTTGTTGTTCCTAACCCATTCCCACATGTGTTTTGTATTTTTGTTTAATTTTTAGATAATGAAATCCATTTTTAAGCATTGATTAGGTTAAGGTATAAATTAAGTGGCTCAATTAACCCTTACCTACACCACCTTAGAAAAATTAACTAAGTAGTTATGTGCCAATGAGATGACATAAAACCCACAAGGTATTTAAATTTGCATGCACCTAATAATGAAAAGGCCTAATGCAATTTGGCTCACAATTAAAAGTTAATTAAGCTAAGGGGTTTAGGTAATTTTAAAACACCCTTTCATACTTATGAAAGGGGTTTTAATTTCCTTAATTAAACTTAAGCTATTAAACACCAAGCATCTACCCAAGGTAGATTATTATGTTCGGAACTTTTACAATTTTGAAAATTGATTAAAGGGATGATTAATGAGTTAACCCTTAGTTAAGATGGATTAAGGAGAGAAAAGGGGGTTTAGGGAATAGCTTAGGAGAAATGCCCAAAATTTATTCCATAATTGCCCTACTCACTGGATTTGACCTTAATCAAACCTAATCATAGGGTAAATCCAGTAATCATACCTTAATTACCCTTAATTACATGAAAGTGGTAATTAGGGAATGAAATACCAATTTCCTCAATTGAGCCCTCAATAAATCAAAAGATACTTAGGCGAAGTAGAGGTCATCCCCTAAAATGAACCCTAGAAATTTGAGATCAATTGATGACCAAATTAAAGGATAATTACTAATTAAGATTCTAAAGAAACCCAAATTTAGAGAAAAGAGTAATTCAAAATCCATTGAAAACATTTTTAAATATTCTAGATGAAGTTATCTTTCCATAACATTTTTTCTTTTATTTTTCTGATTTTTCTATGAAGAATTATGAATTTTTAAAAATCCATGTATTAATTAGGAATTAATTAATTGCTTAACTAATCACTGCTTACTTAGCTCATGACACGACGCGTGGTGGTTGTGATCAGCGCATTTTACACGTGTCATGCTGTGAGGGTGTGACTTAAACGTCACATCCCCAATGACAGCGGTGACGCATGAGCTAATATCCTCCGCCTTCCGATCAAAGATCAGACGGCTAAGGATTCACCCATGGTTTTAAAAGTGAAATTGATTTCTAAAATGTGTTAATTATTCTCAGCCGTCCATCTAAAATGCATGGATGGATGGCTGAGATGAGCCAAGTTATTCCCTGAGGATCAATGGAGACCATCCATGATCTAAGGGAAGATCCGAGCTCGATCTAGCATGAAATCATACAAAACTCAACTCACACCATCTAAGCATAATTATAAACCCATCCAATGGTGGATTTCACATGCCATGAATATTTCTTTCACAAAGCTCCAACACCTCCTAAGCTAAGTGGTCAAAATATTCCATACCTCATCGGAGATGATCACCGCACTTGAGATAGATGAGGTAGCTTCGTCTGGTGGAGACGAAGCCTTGTTAAAATTCCTAGGCCTTGGGATTGAGTGGATTAATGGGTAGACCAACACCACTTCACATGGGCTTTGGATTTGATCCAATTGAGCTCTTCCTTAATGTGGGAACTTCAATTGAAGCTTGGGGAAGTTTGACTTGGCCCTCTGATTGAGTGTGCAAGAGTAATTGGATGGAGATCAAGTATAGAGGAAGTTTGTTAATGGATTGAGCTCCCTATTTTTCACTGTGCAAAACTGAGAAATAGGGAATTCAATTCCTTCCTAAGAAGCTTGAGAATGCTCTAAGGTGGTTTCTCTAGGTTCATAGGCTTCAATCGACAGTGAGTGAATTGAAATTTCATTGAACTATTAGGGGAGTATATCTCCCCCTATGGCAATCCGATGCCTCCTTTGCTATTTTGATCCAATTATTAAGATTGGGAGGGTTTTTTTGGCTATTAGATCTTTGTACATGGTCAATTTGAGGTGTTGAGTTGATTGGCAAACTCTCATGTGCATCAAATTTTAAGAGGGAATTTGAAAACTCAATTTCAAGCTATGTGGTTTGGTCTATGGGCCAAATACCAAAAACCCATTAGGTTGGGTGCACCACTCATCACTAAGTCCCCTTGAGCTTTTAGGAAAGCCTCAAGTGATTGTAAAGAGGGTATGACAAAAATACCCATGGGCAAGGCCAAAATTTGTTCTATGGCCTAGGGGTAAAATGGTCATTTTGCTATTTTTCAATTTGGATATGTTAGGTATGTGGAGAAACTAGGTTTGGCCAAGTTTCATTGGATTTGGAATCCATTTGATAGGGTTTTGCTCATGTTGACCCATTTAGGTCAAAATGTGTCAAGTTGACCAATTGGTCAAATTGGGTCAAACCAAGGGTTGGGTTAAGTTCATATGACCATTTGAAATGTTTTGGTTGATTTGGTTTGGTTCAATTTGTTAAATATTTAATTTTGGCTCATATGACTTCATTTAGGTTGGGTCAAGTTGACCTATGACCCATTTGACCTATTTGAGGGTCAAGGGTAGATTTAGGTTAGTCATATGGAGTGGATTGGTCTCTTTATTTCCAATCAATTTGGGTTAAGTTCAATTTTGGCTCAACATGACCCCTTTAGGTCATGTTGGGTCTAAGGTCAATTGGGCTAGGTTGGGTCTAGTTGGCCAATTAAGGCTTTGGTCAAGTTCCTCAAGTGATTTGGGATGGACTTGACCCATTATTTTCAATCAATTAGATAAGTTTTGACACATTTTGACCATTTAGGTCAAAATGGGTCAACTTCATGGGCTAGGTTAGGCTCAAATGTTGGCTTGGTCAAGTTTAAACATAGGTTATGAGTGAACTTAGATCAATGGTTTCAATAAATTTGGCCTATGGTGGATTTTGGCTATGTAAGGTTTCATATTAGGTTAAGTGTTGACTTGGTCAACCTTTAGGTTTGGCTTGGTTTGACCCAATTTGATTGATTGATCATCCCATGATGATTGTTGATCATGATGAGAGGGATATATGAGTTTGGTTCAATCCAATTTTGTTAGGATCAAAAGTTAGCTCATAAGGGTACTTTAGGTCACTTTGGGTCAAGTGAGCTTATGTGGATCAAATGGCTTGGTCAGAGCTTGATTTGAAGTTGATTGATCTTGTATATGGACTCATGATTGAAATATAAATCCATTTTCAAGTGATTTGAAGTCAAATGAGTTTTGATCTATTTGAAAATTTCATATTCAAAGGAAGAATATGAAAGGGTTTTGGGTTTGATTTTTGATTTTGGTTTTGATTTTTGATTGAGGTTTGGATTTATATATGAGCTCATGATTGTAGGATTGATTGTACCATGAGAGAAAATCAATAGTTTGGCTTAATTTGAAAGTGATTTGGCTAAGTTCAAGATTTTGACTTGAAAGGCTTAGATTTTTTGTATATTTCATTTATATATGTGAATATAAATGAGAATATAAATGGAATATAAATGAGAAAATTTCAAGAATTTGAAGTGGTTTAATCATGATTTGGGTTAAAGCCATTAAAGGGAATTTAAAGGATTTAAGGAAATTTTTAAATTGAATTTAATTCTTTTAATTGTATTTGATTGATTTATATTTATATTTCATTTATATATGAGAATATAAATGAGAATACAAATAAGTTTTGAGAAATTCCATGATTTTGAATAGGTTTGATCAACGTTTAGATTAAATTCATTAATGGGAAATTAAGGGATTTAAGGGAATTTCAAGGATTTTAAATTTGGAATTTAATTTGAGGGTTTGATTTGATTGATTTATATTTATATTTCATTTATATATGAGAATATAAATAAGTTTTGAGAAAATCCCATGGGTTTGAATAGGTTTGATCAAGATTTAGATTTGATTTTGGCTAAGTCCTCTAATGGAAAATTAAATGGACTTAAGAAAATTTTATGAATTGATTTGGAATTTTGAATTTGATTTGATGGGTTTGAATTTACATTTCATTTATATATGTGAATATAAATGAGAATATAAATGGATCATGAGAAAATCTCAAAGATTTGAATATTTTTGGCTAAGTCCTTAAGGGAGGCTTAAGGACTTAGGAAATTTGAACTTAGGAATTTTTGATAAATTTTGATCATGGGTTTCAATCATAAATTTCAATCATGGATTTGATTTGAGTTTGGAGAAAATCAAATAGAATTGATTTGGGAGTTTGACTTGAAAGAAGGAAAGTGAGGAAATGTTTAAGCTAAGGGTAGGAGGTTTTCCTAACACCCATAAGACATAACTTATTCCTATAGCTAACTCTTCTAAGTCTTCTAGGCTAGGGGAGTGTCTTCCTAATCACTAGATGTGTCATAAGACTAAGGAACTCTTAAAGTCTAAGAGAAGTCCTATGTCTAAGATGGAGGTGTTGAGAGCTCATTCTAAAAATGAGGTCAACAGCTGCCCAATAGGGCATCATTTCTACTAAACAAAGCTTCCTCAATCATTGGAACCAATGGTCCTAAGCTCCAGTGAGGTATGCCATTGAAACTGATCTTTAGCTTAAAATGGTTTGGAGATTTTGAAGAAAAGTTGCATGTTGTGAGATTTGCACCTTTAGATATCTTCGCTTTGCTTCCCTGATGGTGTGGAATCGATTTGATCTCCATTCTAGAGGAGTGAGCTGCAACCAACGATGGATGGTCTCCATCTCTACCACTCGAGAGGAGACACAAATACCATCTATTCCAGATGATCGAATGGATGGTCTTGATCAAACCATGCTACATTAATTAATCCTACTTAACCACAGTTTGATCGGGCCATCCAATCTTTGATGCCTCACTAGAAGCATCCACCTCTTCGGCCTATGTGATGTGACAACTTAAATAACCAACCATGTGGAAAGCACGCCCATGTCAGATACGGAACCAGTGATTAGGGCTTCAATTAGGGTTAATTAATCTATTTTTAATATTGAAACTTCCAAAATTCATAACTAATTGTAAGAAAATCTAAAAAATACAAATAAGAGCTCATTCTAAAGGTATTTCAAAGACGCATCCATTAAAATTATTCTTAATTATTTTTAAGTTGTAATTTTGTCTTAATTAAGGTTTAATTAAAAACTTAATTAGCTTAATTACTCCTTAATTAATCATCCAATTGATTTCATACTTTAGGATGTTTAGAGATGATCTCCTCCCCTATTTTTTGTGGAATTTATTGGTTGTTTAATTAGGAAAATTTATTGATTAAGCCCTAATTACCTTCCTAACTTAATTAAGTGATAATATAATATAGTAATTCATTAATTATGGACTCCTTAATTTCGCTGAATAGTAAGGAGGCTTAGGGAATGAGATTGGGGCTTCTCCTTAATACTTTCCCTAATTTTTCTCTCTTTTCAACCAAAACTAATACTAATTAATGATTAATTAATTAATCAATGACTTAATTGGCTAAACTAAAACTTAAATTATATGAATTCATGCTTGATTAAATGGATAATTTATGGAATTAGGTTGGGGCCTTTTTTCCAAACTTTTTCCCTTAAGTCCATCTCATTTTGAAAAGATAATCAAAAGTTGATAATTAAGAAAGAGAAAAATGAATTAATGGATTAATCCTTTGATCTATTAAATTAAAAATTTAATTAAATCTAATTTCCCTAATTAATCCTTGGGTAGTTCTTTAGGTGTTCAATAACCTAAAGAGAGATAATGAAATTATGGTTAGCTCACATGTATGAGAAAACCATAAAAGTAATTGATTTCCTCAAGCTTAATTAATTAATGATTATGAATAATTGCATTAGGCCCCTTTCATTTCATAGGAGCATTGATATTTACTTTTCAATTTATTTGCATATCATATTAGCTCATAATTGTTTAATTAATCACCTTAAGGCAACATTTTAATTAATTGATTTAATCCATGCTTAACATAACCAATTCATAAAATCAACCTAATTGCTTTTCATTAAATCATATTAATTCACATATGGGGAATAGGATTAAGATTAGCAAATCTTTTTCACATTTCTTAAATAAAATAAAACATGAAAAATGGCATTAAGGAACTTTGGTTTATTTTAAATCATCTTATTTAATATGATTGTCCTTAAGAATTAATTAGATTGAATGAAATTATATGCTTATATTCTTTTATTTCTTTCAAAAATTAATTAAATAAAATGACTTATTTTATGTCAAGTTGCATGTGTTGGCTTAAATTAAAAATATGTGTGGCTATTATCACTATTAAATAGAAAATTAATTTTTAAAGTATATAAATCAACTATAACACATAGAGTAATGATAATTATGAGTATTTATAAGCTTGTATGTGCTTACAACTTATAAACTGTGATATGGAGTTCTCTTTTCTTTAATCTTCATGAATTCACATAAGGATATGATTATTTACAAGTGTATAGTTCATTTCAAAAGGACACAACACTTGCTTGGGTTTATTCTTATGTATATCCATGTCAAAATTTAGATAGAATTTTAGCTCACATGTATAAATAAATCAAAATATAATTCTTGCATGGTTTACATTCTTATAGTTGTTTGTACACTCATGAGTATTTAAGAATATCAAGTATATTTAGTCCGACGCCTGAGATGGCTTTAAGTAGCCCCAAGGAGGTTCCTACCTCATTCTCCAATCTGGGGAAAGTACTTGATTATAACTTTTATACACTTGTGTATCCATTTG
Organism: Cymbidium sinense; assembly: GCA_021442155.1. Taxonomy (NCBI): domain Eukaryota; kingdom Viridiplantae; phylum Streptophyta; class Magnoliopsida; order Asparagales; family Orchidaceae; genus Cymbidium; species Cymbidium sinense. Next base: position 52,554,474 of record CM038222.1, read on the forward strand.
GCTAATGAGTAAAAACCTCACCTTATTCTATATGCATAATTCAAAATAAAAAATATAATTTTTGCATGATTTCCATTCTTATAGTTTTTATACATCCACATGTATTTGAGAATATATATCTGGACACCCTGGGAGGCACAACTTTAAGTAGCCCAAAGTGGTTCCTACCTCATTCTCTCAAACAATGGTGGTACTTGCTTAGAAATTTTACATTTGAATGTGTATTTATCTAATGAATTAGAATCCTTCTTTTTATAAAAATCATTTATGCATCTTGCATTTAAGTGTGCCAAAAAACATATTGTATGCTACATATGATGGAATGAAATCAACAAACATTTGTTGTGTGATAGTAATTAACTCTAATTAATCTTAAGATGCCTTTCTTATTGAATAAGATTATTTAAAGTGAACCAAAACTTTGGATTAATTAAAATATATAATAAGGCATTCATTAAAGAGAATTGATTAACCAATATGCTTTAGATGTGGCTTAAGGTAGGGATAAAGGAGGGTGATCCTCTCTCATTTTTTCTCTTTATAACAGTTACCTGTTAAGTGTAAACCAAGTGAAACAAAAGAAAACATTAAGTAAAACTTACAAATCAATTAAAGTAAAAAATCATCCTTTCTCACTTAGAAAATTATAACAAAGCCTAGTTAAGACATACCAAAGCCTTAATACACACACCTTAGATTAAGTCACCACTTTTAGCCTTATGTTAGGTAGTGCATTGTTTGATGTATGTTTGGTTTTATGATGTATTGTAGAATGAATGTTAGGGTATATGCTTTATAGACTATATGTTAGTGATTAGCCTAATTATATTTTCTACAGAGATTGTGCTTAAGGGATGCTTATAATAAATATAAATGCTCTTTTGGTTGGTTGCTTAACAAGCATAACCAAAATTAGACAAAGTGGACTTGGATACCCTTGTGCAGTGCTAAGTCCAAATTATACATATAATTGCTTGGGTTGTATGGTGTGTTTAGCTAACACTTGTCTTGGTGTGTAGTTAGATTTACATTTTCAACTTTTAATGTAATTTTTCATTAGGAATTAGAATTAGTGTTATGGGGATTAGGATGATGGCTAGAAGGATTTGTCCTGGGAGGCCCCCGTGATGCCTTTGAAGTAAGAAAATCCAATGGAGGAATGAAGGAGATATGAAGAATGAAGAAATGAAGACCTCTCATAGCATTTATTTATTTGTAATTGTAATTATTCTTTCATATACAAAGTTGTATAAGGGTAGAGCTCAACAACCTATTTCTATTTTTAGGTTGTACGGTAGTACCTGACTGCACCGGCCTATTATTCTTTTACATTGGGTTTATAAATTGTTTGATATTTTATTTATAATTGCAAAATAGAAATGACATGTCTCTTTCTAGTTTCTTCATGTATGGTGATTTAATGTGTGGCCTCGATCCGGTTAGGCTCTCAGGGAAAATTAATTTTTCTACCCTAACTACAACTCATAACTAAATCTTCTAAACAACTCATAACCTTCATTAAAGCCTAGGTATTAAATCAAGATAACTAAAAAATTTAGCATCCCCTTATGGATGTTGTATACTTAATATCATGCATTTCATCTTGTTTCACTTTAAGAGAAGGTTTCCATCCTTGCACGATAGGGGAAGGCTTGAACTTTGAGGGTCTCCCCAGTGGTGGAGAACACCTCTTTCTCTCTAATTTAGCCAATAACCTCATTTTATCATGCATTTAGACATAAAAATCCTATAGCATTTGTCAAAATGAAGAGTCCAAAATCAAATAGAAATTGAAAAGATTTACATTAGACTACGTCATTATTCATACCACTCATGCTCTAGTCTCTTAGGAGTGTGGGACTTTAGTTTCTTTCTAATAATAACATCCTAACCATCTTGCAAAACATATGACTTGACCACATGGTTTTAAAGTGTAAGAGGAGTTAGTTGGCTGCCACTCCAGGCGGTTATAAGTCTAGTAGTTATGTGATTTATCCTCTCTTATAGTGGTAAACCATATACTCATCCTCACTTAGATTTAGGACGTGCTTCGACCCTTGCTAAAGCTCCTTAGATTTATGATCTGAGATTTATGTTTCCCTGGCTAAAACATAAGTCCTCACCTCTTAGGCTTTTCCATAATCTTCTATAATGAGATTATAAGTCCTAGCTTTCTAATAAATTTTAACTCAAACATGTAATCCTCCTCAATTTCAAAGATACAAAGAATAACATAGGATAGGTTGGAATGTTCACTAGGTGTCCTAGTATCATTGGCATTCCCTACTCATCTTAGGTGTCCTTATCTTTGAAATCTTTAGAAACAATAATTGCCTACTTTAATCGAAACTATTCCTAAGGAATTCACTTTCCTTAAGATGTAATTAACTATGGGGCTTGCCCCATAGGAACTTTAGAAAACTTAAATAAACCTTGGTTTATTAATCCATGTAAAGTAGAGAAAAATCTACTATATTGGAAGACCCATGATGCCTTAAGGTTCCTTATTAGGTGATTAGGTCCATTGTATGGTAGTGATTTCTATCATTCAGAGCACCATTCCTTGATGTCATACACAATCACCTCAATAAGTACACCCTCGATCTACAAGGTGTCCCCACATAATCAAAAGTAAATACCATAGCCCTAAAGATAGGATGCCTGCTTAGGAAAGGTGTTACTGGGGGCATTAATTCCTAATCCAAAAGTGAAAATATATTTAGTTTGTTTGATCATGGACCCTGTTGGTATGCGAGGGACTACATTGAGAAGGGGCTATGTAAGCCTTGACCTATCTCAAATTTATTAGACCAAGGGAGAATCTACGTATTCGTTGAACAAAATCTCCAACCATAGGGGTGGTTACTAGGAAAGGGAGATTGTCCAATCAAAAAGTAATCTATGTAGTGTCTAAATGTCTAAATGAAAGGACATGAGCCAAGTAGAGTGCTAGGGGAGGTTCCACTGCGTTATCCTAATCCTTGAGGAAAATAATATAGGTATTGGCCAACTTAAGGAAAAGCATAGTAAGTCATACATCTTCAAAGAGTAATGTATCCACCGTCTTATCAAAGATAGCAACACCAACCAACCTAAGGTGCCTATCAATGTGTGACAATCGCCTAGAAAGAAGGCGTGTAGACTTTTATCTCCCAAAGTAGAACCGACAATAGTCTTTCATTGGCTCAATAGGTGCTATCTGCCTAGCTATCCACGATTAACGCGAAGAAAGTAGACTTTCATCTTCCAAAGTAGGGACCAATCACCGGGAGACTCATTGATGGTGCAATATATCAAACCGAATAAGGGTCACTACTAAGGAGTCATAAAGAAGGACTAGACCCACTTGAAGTAGGGAGGAAAGGAGCCACCGAGGCACTTACCCTAATCCTCTACTTAACCAATTCAGTTCACGATGGCTTTAAGAAGAAGGCATAAGACTTACATCCTCTTAAAATCAATAGCATGAGGTAAGGTCTACCATGCTAACAAGGTGCTCGTCAGTGTGCTATGGTCAAATTAGGAAAGAAAGCATAGTAGACATACATCTTCTTGAATAAAGGGCCACTAGGGTGACATACTAATAAGGTAACATGTCAGCCCGACCTATAACAACTAATGAGTGAGTGGTTATCCCACATCAAGAACAAAAGATGTGTATGTGTGTTTTATATTGTGAAAAAGGAATAGGATGTCTCTTGAGTTCTCTTACACCTATCCTAAAACACATCAAAGAATGGATGAAATGGTGCCATGACTCCACCAAGAAAGGATGCTTTCTCTTACACTTAACTTAGTTGTGCTAGTCAAAATAGATGCCTCTTGGGTTCTCTTACATATCTAATCAAGAATTGTGTAGTTCGTGTTTGTGTTGATGAAGGATAGATGTCACTTGGGTTCTCTTACACCTATCCTAAATGTATCATAGATGAAAATGCTTTCTTTGAAGAGATTGAATTTGAAATGAAATTTTCATTGATGATAATGACTTTCAAACATAATTTTATGGGTAATATTTTTTTAAGTAGAGCTCATTGATTGGAAGCATCTGCTGCTCTCCTTTATGGTTGATGAGTTGATAAGATCCTCCTTGGTAGGCCTTCTCTATGGAAAAAGGGCCTTCCCAAGTGGGTTCAAAGTTGCCTCTCATCTTGTGATGGGCAACAATTGGTATCCTAAGAACTAAAATAAGCTTTCCTACTTGAAAAGCTCTCGGGCAAACCAACTTGTTATGAGCTTGAATCATTTTAGCTTTGTACAACTTGAGGTTCTGGCATGCTTGTAAGCGTCTCTCCTCCAAACCTTCAAGCTCGCTAACCATAATTTGGCATTAATATGATCTTGTTGCTACCCACAACTATCCTTAGTGATGGGAGTTGGACTTCTAATGGTAGAATGGCTCAAATCTATGGAGAAAGGAGTTGATTGACTTGGAGTTATAGATAAGCCCACAAAGCTTCAACTACTCATGCTATTATTGCTGTCATTGAGTGTCTTCTTGAGTATTTGAATGAGAGTTTTGTTGAAAGCTTCTACTAGACCATTCACTTATGGGTAATAGATGATAGAGTATCACTAATCTATGTTGTGTCTCTAAGAAAAGTTATTGATCCTGGTGCTCTTGAATGCAGTACCATTATCGGATATAATTCATCGAGGCACCTCAAACCTATATATGATATGGTTCTAAAAACTAGAGCACATGCCGGGGCTTTGACCTCAGAGGAATTGCCTTTGCCCACTTGGAAAAGTAATCAATAGTGGCAAGGATGAATTGATGACCTTTGGAAGATGAATGATGGCGCCCATAATATCGCATTCAACACTGAATGGCCAAGAGGCCAATGTTGGGTGGTTGGTGTAGACCACACCATGCACCTAACATTAGTGACAATGCTTGGCTACATCTATGCAAGGTAATCATCATAGGCTAAATCTAGTCTCTTAATCTTGGCCTTCATCTTGGAGCTCGCCATACCTAAGTGTACCTCGGCCATGATTTTATGGGCTTCATGCTTGTCTAAACAATGTAACCACATATGATTGAAGGATCGATATAAGGTGCCATTGATGAGTGTAGGAAAGGGCTCTCTGCTTCATATAATGGGCTTGTGACTTCTCTTAAGGTAGTTTGCCTTTAGTTAGATTGCCTCCAATCAAGCTTCTCATCCTTTTTGGTAACGTCATCCTCACCTTCAAGTTGGAATCTCTCGATGAATTTAGTTTCAATAGGAGATTGGACTTGTCTATTTTAAATCTTTATAGATATGGACTCATCTTTCGGACATACCAACTCTTTGGCAAGCTTTGCTAGTGCATCTGCTATTACGTTCTCTCCTCACGAGATCTTGTAGATGGTAACCTCTGGATTTAATAGCTCCATGATGTATTTGTGATAATGATGGAGTTTAGGCTTAAGAACCTTATATGACCCAATGATTTGGTTGATGACCGCTAGAATCCCCAAAGATGTCAATGTTCTGGATGCATAGCATGACCGCTAACCTGCACTAATAAAAGCCTCATACTCCTTCATTGTTGGTGCAAGGATTGGATAGATGGTATGGGAATCTCATCACATTGAGATCTAATTAGAAGGACTATTCCTACCTTTGACTATTCTGGAAGAGTAGATTGTGGTTCTTCTCCTTTTTGAGAGAAAGCCGCACCATCAAAATACAATTCCCATCGGTGATTGCTAGTGTCCCCCAAGTTCATGATTTGTTCATCGCAGAGATCATCATTAAGTGGAGACTCAGTAAGAAGTGGGTGTACTACTAAGAAGTCCACCAATTCTTGTCCTTTCACTACGTAGGGTATAAAAAAGTAATGTCAAACTATGAGAGAATCATTGACCGTCATGTCAACCGTCCGGATAGCATCGATTATGTCATGTGATATTGCAGTGGATTAACTCTAGAGATCAAGTTGACTTTAGGAGAAACCATATAATGACATAGCTTTAGGATGCTAAGATTAAAGCTAGGCAATATTTCTCAATGGGTGGATAATTTGCTTTAGCAAGGATTGGATGAGGACTAAGATTGTAGAGAGCATTCTCTTCCCTTCATTGGCTTGGGCCAACAAAGTGCCAAGGGAGTCATCCAATGAGGTGTAGAGGATGAATGGCCTACCTAGGATAAGGGCTACTAGAACGGCAAGATCATCGTAGTGCTTGATGTCTTCAAAGGCATAACACTTGTCATCCCACTTGAACTTGGCATCCTTTTGACAAATGCTAAAAAATGGTCGGCACCTTCGATAGGTTGGATATGAAGCATCTTAGATATGCCAACCACCCTTGAAATGATCTGAGTTATGTTAGACTTTTAGGGGGTGGTTTCTAGTATAACTTTGATCAATCTGATCTGATCGGACAACAAACCCAAGGAACTTCCAAGTTACTCAATGCACACTTCGTGGTTCATTTTGAGGTTAAATTGTGACCATTCAAAAACTACTCTTATGCCAAAGAGGTGGTCTTCCTTTTTTTTACTTTTGACTATGAGATCATCAACATAACACTCAACTTAATGATGAATGAGTTCACTAAAGATTTGAGTCATAGCCCACTGGTATGTAGCATCGGCATTTTTAAGGCTGAAAGTCATAACCTTATAGCAATAAATTCTGATCGGGGTTCGAAAAGTAGTATTTTTCTCATCTTCATGGGCCATCTTAATTTGGTTGTAGCCAGATGAGCCATCCATGAAAGAGAAGACTGCATGAAATGAGGGAATGTCCACCACTTTGGGATTGGTAGTGGAAATTTGTCTTTTGGAGATGCCTTATTTAAGTCCCTAAAGTTGACGCATATGCAAATTTGGTCATTCTTCTTCTTAATTGGGACAACATTGGCCAACCAAGTAAGGTATTTTTCTTCCCTGATGAAGCCAGTGTCAATCAATTTCTTAACTTTAGAAATGACCTATTGTTCGATGTCTAATCGCATGCATCTAGGAGCTTGCTTGATAGGTTACTAGCTCTATCACTAGTTTGGACCGCAGATTAACTAGGCATCTCTTCATAACTCCATATGAAGTAGTACTTAAACTTAGTCACCCTAACTAAGTCATTGGTTTTAGTTTGGTTCAACAAGGAACCATGTAAGTTGTGGATCTTCTTCGCCCCTAACTTGATTTCTTTAAGTTCATCAATGGTTGATTTGATTTCTTCTTCAAACTTTGGTAGTGCATCCTTGACTTGGAAATTATGTAAAAGTTTCTAAGCATTCCTCCTCATAAGAGTTAGTGTGATTTGAAAAGAACCTATCGATTCAAAATGATTGGTGATAACTGAATTGTCATCATTGACTGGACCCATTGAACCAAATCCTAGTCCTCATCTTGATTGAGAATGTCTACATTTGTTATCCAATAACCTCTTGAAGTAATATGACCTGTGTTTAGACCAAGTATGTGGGATTAATCTCTTCTGCTAGATTAAGAACATAAGTGT
>CM038222.1:52562031-52755560 GCA_021442155.1 Cymbidium sinense
TTTTTTTATATTTATTTTAGGTTTATTTTTATGTTTTATTTTTAATTAGTTTTTAATTTTATTTTATAGGTTTATTTTATTTTTTTTTTAGTTTAGTTATTATTCTGTTTAGATTTTATTTAGTTTAGTTTAGGTTTTATATATTTTATTTTTGGGTTTTAGGTTTTTATTTATTTTAGGGTTTTTATTTAATTAGGTTTAGATTTTGGGGTTTGGGGTTTAGTTTGTGGGTTTGGGGTTTATTATTTTAGTTTAGGGTTGGGGTTTAGAATTTAGGGTTTAGGTTTAGGTTTAGGGTTTGTGAAGTTGGGGTTTTTTTAGGGTTGTGTGGTCATTTTAGGTTTAGGTTCATTTCATTTTAGGGTTTTTAGTTTTTTTTTAATGAGATAACAAATTCATATTCAACCTTTCTTCTTCTTTTATCAACCAAGTAACACTAAGTTTTCTAAGACACAAGTAATGATATATACACACATGGAAAAATCAAAAAAACCCAAGATAAGTAGTGTCTCTACTATAAAGACAGTTCCATAAGTAGTAGTGATTGGATCTCGCTATTCTCAGTTCCCTATGTGAACCACCCCAGCCTCTCAGTGTAGTGGGATCCACCATCATATCCCCTGATCTCCCTCCGCCACCCCAGCCTATAACCTCCGCTTCCTCCATAACCACCATAACCCCACTGACCTCCATATCCACCAACTCCTAGATCCCTCATCACCATGATAACCACCCCTCCCCTTTGCCTCCACCGTGATTTAGATTTAGCCGGTTGATGGTGATGTTCCCTTGCCATGTTCTCACAAGAGCTTAGGTTTATATTTAGGTTTAGGTTTTTAGGGTTTAGATTTATTTTTTAATTTATTAAGTTACTTTAAGTTTAGGTTTAGGTTTTGGTTTTAGGGTTTTAGGGTTAGGTTTAGGTTTAGGATTTAGGGTTTTGGGTTTTGGGTTTTAGGTTTTGGGTTTTTTTCTGATTTATGCTTTGTAGGGTTTAGGATTTATGTTATTTTAGGGTTTTGATTTAGGGTTTTAGTTTTTTTCATTAAGTAAACCAAGTAGGTTTAGTTTATTTAATATATTTAATTTATTTTTATTTATTTTAGTTTACTTTATTTTTATTTTTTATAGTTTATTTTTTATTTTATTTAGTTTAGTCTATTTATTTTAAGTTTATTTACTTTAGGTTTATTTATTTTAGGTTTGTTTATTTTATTCTATTTTTAAGTTTAGGTTTATTTTTTTAGTTGAGTTTAATTTTAATTGTTTTTTTAGGTTTAAGTTTTAATTTTTTTTTTAGGTTTAGGTTTTGGTTTTTATTTTATTTTTTTAATTTAGCTTTTAGGTTTATATTTACAATTTACTTTTTTAGTTTAAGTTTAGGTTCATTTTTAGTTTATTTTATTTTATTTAGTTTAGCTTTACGTTTAAGTTTAGTGTATTTTAGGTTTAGGTTTAGGTTTTATTATATTTTTATTTTAGGTTTAGGTTTTATATTTTATATATTTTTAGGTTTTATTTCTAGTTTTATTTTTTAGGCTTAGGTTTTTATGTTATTTTTATTTGATTTTATTTTTATTTTACAATTAGTTTTTATTTTATTTAGGTGTTTTATTTTTAGGTTAATTTTATTTATTAGTTTAGTTTGGATTTTTATCAATTTTATTTGATTTATTTTATTTATTATTTTATTTTATTTTATTTTAGGTTTAGGTTGAGGTTTAGGTTTTAGGTCTTTTATTTTATTTTATTATTATATTATATTGAGGTGTTTCATTTATTTTATTTTTTTAGGTTTTATTTAGTTTAGGTTGAGGTTTTTATTTAGGATTTAGGGTGTAGGTTTTTTTTTGGATTTAGTAGACTTTTAGATTAGAGGTGGTAGGGTTAGGGGTTTAAGTTTTAGGGTTTAGGGTTTAGGTCTTTGGGTTTATGCTTTTGGTTTAGGGTTTAAGGTTTTAGGGTTTACATTTTTTATTAAAAAAAGTAAGGCACATTTATTTTAGTATTTTATTTTTTTATTTATTTTAGTTTACTTTATTTGTTATTTTATTTAGGTTTATTTCTTTATTTAGTTTAGTTTATTTGTTTTAAGTTTGTTTATCTGTTTACGCTTTTATTTTAGTTTTTTATTGAGTTTTATTTTATTTTATTCTTAAGTAATTTTTCTTTATTTAGGTTTAGGTTTTATTTTATTTTTTTATGTTAAGGTTTTAGGTTTTATTTAAGTTTATTTTAGGTTTTAATTTAGCTTATGTTTATTTTAGGTTATTTTATTTTATTTATTTAGTTTAGGTTTAGTTATAAGCTTTTAGTTTAGGTTTAGGTTTATTTATTTTAGTTATTTTCTTTAGTTTTAAGTATTTTTATTTTATTTTATTTAGGTTTTTTTTTCCTTAGTTTAGGGTTTAAGTTTATATTTTATTTATTTTAGGTTTAATTTAGTTTTTCTTTTATTTTAGGTTTTATGTAGTTTTATTTTATTTTATTTTAGTTTATTTTATTTTATTTTACATTTAGTTTTATTTTACTTAGGTTTTATTCTTAGGTTTATTTTATTTTTGTTTATTTTAATTTTTTTATTTTATTTTAATTTTATTATTATTATTATTTTATTTTTTATTTTTCAGGTTTAGTTTAGGTTTAGGTTTAGTTTAGTTTTTTAGGATTTAGGTTTAGTGGTTTTAGGTTTTATGGCTCAGATTTTGGCCTGAGTTTTAGGGTTTAGAGTTTCCTGTTTTATAGGTTTAGCATTTGGGTTCTGCCTAGTTTAGGGTTTGGTCTCAAGTTTATGCTTTTGGGTTGAGGGTTTTGTGGTTTAGGGTTTTTTTGTTTTTAGGATTTAGGATTTAGGTTAAAGTTTTTTTTAAAAAAATTAAGTAAACCGATAGGTTTAGTTTATTTACATTTAGTTTATTTTATTTATTTTAGTTTACTTTATTTGTTATTTTTATTTAGGTTTATTTTTTTTATTTAGTTTAGTTTATTTGTTTTAAGTTTATTTATTTTAGTTTATGTTTTTTTATTTTAGTTTATTTTTTGTTCAATTTTATTTTTATTTTATTCATAAGGTTTAAGTTTTAATTTTTCTTTTTAGGTTTAGGTTTAGGTTTATATTTTATTTTTTTATGTTTATGTTTTAAATTTTTATTTTAAGTTTATTTTAAGTTTTAATCTTAGTTTAGGTTTATTTTAAGTTATTTTATTTTATTTAGTTTAGGATTGGGTTTAGGTTTAGTTTATTTGAGGTTTAGTTTAGGTTTTATTTATGTTAGTTTTAGTTTATTTTACTTTATTTTTAGGTTTATTTTATTTTATTTAAGTTTTTTTTTCTTAGTAGTTTAGGTTTTATATTTTATTTTATTTTTAGGTTTCATTTTATTTTAGTTTTCAGATTTAGGTTTTTATGTAGTTTTTTTATTTTATATTAGGTTTATTTTATTTTTATTTTACATTTAGTTTTAATTTTATTTAGGTTTTTTATTCTTAGGTTTATTTTATTTTATTTTTCAGTTTATTTTAAGTTTCTATTTATTATTTGTTTTATTATTATTTATCTTTTATTTTTAGGTTTAGGTTTGGTTTTAGTTTAGTTTATATTTTATATCTTTATCTTTCTTTTTTATAGGTTTAGGTCAGGTTTTGGGATTACAGGCTCAGACTGGATCTGGTGAGCCTGGAAGTCAGTCAGTGGCCTAAAGCCCAGTGGTGTTAGGTTTAAAGTAGGGTTTCTGCCAGAGTCAGCAGTGTCAATTAGGCTCATGGGTTTAGCCTGTATAGTTTTTAGGCCCAGTATTGCTTGAGTTTAGATAGTTGTGTCAGGTTTAGTTTAGTAGGTTTAGTGTATGGTTTTGGGTTTAGGGTTTATTTAGAGTAGGGTCAGTTTGTTATTTAGGGTGTTTTACTTTTTAGCATTAGGTCTAGGGTTTAGGGTTTAGGGTTTAGAGTTTTAGGGATTAGAGTTGTAGGTTTTGTGCTAAGAGTTTGGGTTTAGGGTTAGTTTTAGAGTTTATGGTTTAGGGTTATTTTTGGGTCTAGGGTTTAGGGTTTAGGTGAGCCTAGAAAATTGGGATCTATAAAACCAAGTCATACTCCTGAGCAAAAGTCTACTAGATAGAAATAGAGAGCTAGGAAGATTGGGATCCAAAATAGTTATTACATGGTTGAAATGGAATTGTTGTTAAAAAAATACCTTTCTTTATCATACAAAGATCAATTGTTTAGAGTTTAACTCACTAAAGCAAAAAACCAAAATTTTAATTCAGTACACGAACAAATTTGATGTATTACTGTTATCTTCTAAAATTAAGGAATGATTAAATAATGTTGTTTAGGTTTAGATTGACTTGAGCCCTAAACATAAAAGAGACATTATATAAAATTGATTTGCATGTGGCTTTTCTACAAACATTAGATTGCAAATAACATCAAAACTTCTTGGACCTAAAAGAATGTCATCAAATGTTGGAATTATTCTTTCCACCATTAAATCAAATTGAAATGAATACATCTAAATTAAGTAACACTTCTACCAATAAAAAGAAAATAGAAATGATGATAGATATTATGTTGGGATGCAAAATCTCTCATAAATCATATTTTAGATGTTATCAAAAAATCTCTGAGTGTCCTAAATATCTCACAACACTATGCCACCTATTTTGAAGCATTGCCTTAGGAGTTTTACTTAGGCTTTCCTGCTTTTATGATGAATCAAATTATTTGTTACATTATGTTGCCGCATTGAGTCTCAAAGTAAGAGAGCTATAGTTTTCTAAATCCTTATGCAGTGATATTGAGTTTGAATTATTATTGTTAAGCTCTACTTATCAAGAGATTTTGTCAGATACAATCACTATTATAAAAATTTCATTCAACAATACTTCGTATCAAGTATCTCTAATTCGCCAAGATCTCGAGCACATTCTTAAAGTATTGAAATTTTACTAGAGAGAGCTTTTTAAAGCACAGATTTAGCTTCTTGACATATCTGCTAAATTGAAAGGGCTATAATTGAGAAGATAATATCGATTAGATAGGACTTCTATGATCATATCGGCTATCACAGCTATAGAAGGGTATTGCTCATAGATGGACACTTAAGTGTCTGAACTTAAGTAGATTTTTTCCTCACTTGTCCATGAATAAGAAGCTACGTTTCATCATCTTTATGAAACTTGAGAGAGGAACTACTGGCATATAAAGCTCATACAATATTTATCATATTAGAGAAATTTAGCTAATCATTTGTAGAAATCTCATTTATTTAGATTATATTTAGGTTTTTTAGGTTTTAGGTTTTAAGGTTTGAGTTTGGTTTCTTTGGGGTTTAGGGTTTAGGTTTAGGCCTGGGTTTAGGGTTAGGTTTATTGTAGGTTTTTTGCTTTTAGGTTTAGTCTGTTTTAAGGTTTAGGGTTTAGGTTTAAGGTCAGGTTTAATTTGTGGTTTTTTAAGGTTTAAGATTTAGGGTTTGTGTCAGGTTTTGGGTAGGGTTTAGCTACTTAGTTTAGGGTTTAGGTTTTAGGGTTTTTTTTTATTTTTTTTTTTTTATTTTAAAAAATAAAACAAATAGGTTTGTTTTAGTTTATTTTCATTTATCTTAATTTATTTTATTTTCTATTTTATTAGGTTTATTTTATTTAGTTTAATTTATCCATTTTAAGGTTTATTTATTAGTTTAGTTTTTTTATTTTAGTTTATTTTTAGGTTTAGGTTTAGGTTTATTTTTAGTTTAGTGTTCTTTTATTTTATTTTTAGGTTTAGGTTTTATTTTTTTATTTTAGGCTTAAGTTTAGGTTTTATTTTATTTTGTAGGTATTTATTTTAAGTTTATCTTTTTAGGTCTCTTTTAGTTTAGGTTTAGGTTTAGTTTTAGTTTATTTTATTTTATTTATTTTAGGATTAGGTTTTGGTTTAGTTTATTTTAGGTTTAGTTTAGGTTTTTTTTTAGTTATTTTAGGTTTAATTTTATTTATTTGAGGTTTATTTTAAATGAGGTTTTATTTAGTTTCTACTTTAGGTTTATTTTTATTTTATTTTAGGTTTAATTTTATTTTATTTAGGTTTTGATTTTAGTTTTAGGTTTTATTTCTTTTATTTTAATTTTGTTTTATTTTTTTTTTTTTTCTTAGTTTCAGTTTAGGTTTATGTTTAGTTTTTTTATTTTATTTTGGTTTAGGTTTTTATTTTTATTTTATTTCTAGATTTTATTTAGTTTAGGTTTAGGTTTTAGTTTTTTAGGGTTTGTGGTTACTAGGGTTTATGGTTTGTGGCAGAGTTTAGGGTTTGGTTTATGGTTTAGGGTTTTAGGGTTTAGGTTTTAGGATTTAGGGTTTAGGGGGTTTAAGTTTATGGTTTTCTGGGTTTGTGGTTCATGGTTTTAGTGTTTAGGGTTAGGTTTAAGGTTTAGGTTTTAGGTTTAGGTTTATTTTAGTTTAGGTTTGGTTTTTTTTTTTTAAAAGAGAATAAATTCATATTCAACATTTCTTTTTTTTTTGTTTCATCTATTAAGTAACACACCAAATTTTCTAAGACACAAGTGACGACATAGATAAAAAATGAGCACTCATATAGCATATTAAAAACTCCAGATAACTAGAATCGTCTCTACTGTAAATACACAGTTATATAAGTAGCATATCGGATAAGTCATTCTTCAGTTTATCCAATTCCCATCAGAACCACCCTGGCCTCTCGAGTAGTAGGATCCACCATAAAATCCCTGATCTCTCCCTCCGCCACCACCATGGCTATAACCTCCCTCGCCCCTCCTGCCTCCATAACCACCACTCCTTCGACCACCACCTCCATATCCAAAAGCACTTCCTGCATCCCCACCACCACTATGATAATCGCCTTCCCTCCATCATGGGATCCTTGATTGATGATGTTCCTACTGTGGTTCACCCATTCTTTTAGGTTTATTAGATTTTACAGCTTAGATTTATTTTTAATTTATTTAGTTACTTTAGGTTTAAGTTTAGGGTTTGGGGTTTAGGGGTTTTAGGTTTGGGTTTAGGGTTTGTGGTTTATGATTTTTTATTTGTGGTCAGGCTTGGTCAGGGTTTTGGGTTTAGGTTTTAGTTTTAGACTGGGTTTAGGTTTGGTGTTTAGTGTGTAGGACTTAGGGTTTAAGGTTTTTACAATTAAGTAAACTGGTTTAGTTTATTTAAATTATTATTATTTTATTTTATTTTTTTAAGTTAATTTATTTATTTTAGGTTTATTTTAGTTTATTTTTTCAAGTGAGGTTTAGGTTTAGTTTATTTTTTAGTTGAGTTTTATTTTATTTTATTTTTAGGTTTAGGTTTTGTTTTATTTTAGGTTTAGTTTAGGTTTTATTTTATTTTGTAGGTTTAGGTTTAAATTTTTATTTTAGGTTTATTTTAGGATTTATTTTAGTTTAGTTTAGGTTTATTTTAGTTTATTTTCTTATATTTAGTTTTAGGTTTAGGTTTAGTTTATTTTAGGTTTTTTATTTATTTTAGTTTATTTTATTTTAGTTTAGGTTTATTTTATTTTTATTTTAGGTTTAGGTTTTCTTATTTTGGGTTAGGTTTTATTTATTTATTTTAGGTTTTATTTTTAGGTTTATTTTTCATTTAGTTTATATTTTATTTTATTTTAGGTTTAGTTTTTATTTTATTTACATTTGTTATTTTTTAGTTTACTTTAGGTTTTTATTTATTTAATTTTAGTTTTTTTATTATTTATTTTATTTATAAGTTTAGGTTTAAGTTTATGTTATATTTTATTTTATTATTTTATTTTGGTTTAGGTTTTATTTATGTCTTTTTTAAGTTTTATTTAGTTTAGGTTTAGGTTTTTAGCTTCTTAGGGTTCAGTGTTTAAGGTTAATTTAAGGGTTTATGGTTGAGGGTTTAGAGTTTGGGGTTTAAGGTTTAAGGTTTAGGGCTTAGGGTTTAGGTTTTTGGGTTTAAGGTTTAGGTTTTAGGGTTTTAGGGTTTAGGGATTGTTTTTTTAGGGTTGTTTTAATTTAGGGTTTAGGATTTTTTATTTTTTTAATAGAGAACAAATTCGATTTAATATTTCTTCTTTTTGATTTCATCAACCAAGTAACACACCAAGCGTTCTAAAACACAAGTGACGACATAGATAGAAAATAAGCACACATAGAGCAAATAAAAAACCCTAGATAACTAGAATCGTCACTAGTGTAAAGTCATAGTTCCATAAGCAATAGAACGAATCGGCCGTTCTTTAGTTTCTCTAGTTCCTATCAGAACCACCTTGGCCTCTCGAGTAGCAAGATCCACCAAGATATCCCCGATCTCTCTCTTCGCCATCACCATGGCTATAACCTCTGTCACTCCTCCCACCTCCATAACCACCACTGCTCTGACCACCACCTCCATATCCACCAGCACCTCTAGATCCCCCATAACCACTATGATAATCACCACCTCTGCCTTCACCTCCTCTAGATCTAGTGAACTCGTTGACTGATGTTCTTGCCATCAAGGTTCTGCTCATTCATAGGTAAGTATTGGTTTAGATTGGTTTTAGTAGGCTTATTTTTTGTAATTAATATTTATTTTTATTTTTATTTTTATTTTTATTTTTTTTAGGGAAACCCCATGTAGGGGTATTTTATTGCCACAAAAAGAGGGTTACAAGGTCCTTAAAGGGGATAAACTCCAACTATCGCTCAAAGAGCAATCAACCTAAGGAGTAAATCTATCTAAGTACATCCAAAAGCAAAAGAAGACATTAAAGCAATCAAAAGATACAAGATGATTAACATAATAAGCTAAAGGAAGATTAAGGCCAATGCTCTGGAGGATGTGAGAATGCATGATAATATGGAGCAAACCTGCAAAAGAAGAAGAGAGAATCACCTGCAAAGTTATAATGAGAGAGAGATTAGAACAGTTAAGGTAATACAGACAAAATGATAGATGAAAACAATATAATATGAGAATGATAGTAAGGAATTGTGATAGAGAAGGCTCAGGCTCAGTCACACCAAGTTGGGGCAGATGCAAGTATGAGCATCCAAACTTCAGCAGAAGGGTTACATCACATGAGCTACTACCAAACCAAAAGGGAGTGAGATCATCACAGCCATCATAGCCAACAAACCTGTGAGAAGGTAGCACCCAGTTGTTGATAGTCTTGTGAGCTTTATTACCCGCAAAACCTAAACAAAATCATATCTAAAATAGAGAGGAAATGGCAAAGAGTGAATGATAAGGTGTCCCATTCAAGAAAATATCATCAATATAGTCATCCTAACATGAGAATACATAAACATAAGAGAATGAGCCATCTTAGTAACCTCATGAAAAGGCATATCCAAGAAGAAAGCAAACCAAAGATATAATCCCTCCACAAGAAAATTGTGAGGAGATAACTTGTAAATCCGCTAATCAAGTCAATGAGCCTATAATTAACACCATCCCAATCATATGATATATAAATGAAACTTTCGTAGGTGAAACAACCCGTGAAACAACCCCTTTTAATGTCCATATCGAATTGGGAAAAGGCAATTGTAAAAGGCAAAGATAGCTCAACACGTGGAATGGACCAACCAACCAGCACTCCAAGAAAAGACAATTAGAGCAACTCCAATTGTAGCATTCAGGGCCAAAATTCAGATAATCCAGCTCAACAAACAACCAAGAGAACAAGACAAAGAAAAGGCAAGAATCGCCATAATACCACTTTTTCGTAATAGACGACATAAGATCACAACCCTATCTCAATGAGCACAAAAATCGAGATGAACAAGATCCCGACATAAACAAAGATGGGCAGAGAAAGCCAACCCCAATAGCAAAACAGCTAATGCAACATTGGAACCCACCATAAGAAAAATCAACAAGTGGATTGAAATGAGTATCAACATTAGAATCCAGAAAAAATAATACAGCGGATAACCAAGGCAAAAACCCAGCCAAGACAGCAACAGTTAAGATAGCAACATCCAAGACAGGAAGGGACAACAAATTGGCCATAAAACTCCACAATCAGAGTAGACATGACAATAGTTGATAACCAAATAGATAGAGCATAAAAACAGTTATCTTGAAGGCAGCAACTCAGACAAAAATCACCAAAAACCATCACCATCAGGACAACAATGTCAGAAATAGCATGCAGAGCATGAGACCCTGAAATCCTACAACCAACAATGATGGAGCCAACAAAGGTGTCCTGATAAAACAAGACAGTAAATCTCCAAGATAAGAAACAACCAAAATAGCAAAAACCAGCTAGCTTGCCATAATGCCACTCATCCAATATAAACAGTGCAATAGATACAAGTTTGACTGAAAAAAGATGGAGAAAATAGCAGTAAAAAAGGTAGACCAATGAATTCTGATGATAAGCATAAAATAAACCAATAAGGGGGTTCAAAGAAAAGTCCACTAAGCAATCAACAACTTCAATAGAGACTTGCTGAACAATATAATCCGAAACCCCGTGATATGAAGAGTATTAATCCGCTCACCAACAAACAAAGCAAGAACCAACAAGTCGCCAAGAGTCCACCCAAAAGCATATATAAATAAAGGAAGGGATAGATAGTGAATAGCTCCCCACCACAAGCCAATCCAGTAAGTCAGAGAAATTAGATCAGTAGCAGGATGCTTAGTCTCCTTAATCTAATTCTGCCAAGGATAATGACAATAATAACCAGTGGGTTAGTTTTTAACCCAATTATGCATTTAAGATAAATCATTGATTAATTCCAAGCATAACAAAAAAATGATCTTCGTATGCATGTTCCAATCATAGCATAGGGAGGGAAAACAACAAAGAAGAGCAACAAAGATCCCGTGATGTTAGCATCAAAGACAAAAAGAAAAATAAAGAAAACTTGCTAGGCAAGGAAATCAGAATTCCAAAAATCAACAATGTGGACATTGTTACGGTTAATACGCCAATTAGGAAAAGCAAATATTACTAAAAAGGATATAAAATAGATAATGTATGAGTTCAAGTAAACAAAAATACCCACAACCTCAACAGATGCAGAATGATAATCCCTTGAGTAACTCCAAACCTGCTGATCATGGAAAACAAAACTAGAAACAAGATTGACCGTGCCATATCACCAACAACTAAGAGAGAAGTTATCAATAGTTGACCATAGGATAATCCATTAAGACGTAACATAAAAGGATCCCGTAATAAAAAAGAAGAAATCGACTATGGGGAAACAACCAGATGAAAAACAATAAAAGATGTGTGATCAAAAATAGCCCGCTTGATATTAGTACAAAGTGGGAAATCATGATTCAAAAGACAACCATAAATCACAAAGACAAAGAATATGTAAAGAGGACCCAAAAGCCAATGAACTAGCATTGAAAAGAATAACACAATTCCATTCCCAAAGAGATATTAGAGTAGACATGGGATATCAAAAAAACAAAATAGCAAAGAATAAGGAAAAATTGCAACCAATTGGTGCTCAATAGTAGTCCTAAGAGCAAACAAATCAAGAGTTGCTTAGTCACATTAAGCCAAGATCAAGGATAATCATAATAACCAAGAGGGTTGGCCAATAACCAAGTTATGCATATAAGATAAACCATTGGTTAAATTTAATAAGAAGAGATCTTCAAGATTTGCATGTTCCCATCATAGCATGAAGGGTGAAAACAACTGCAGGAAAGACCAACATCATCCCAAATGTTAGCAACAAGAGCAAAAAATGAAACAGAAAAAAGAGGGTAAACACAGTAAGAACCAAAAAGAGAGGACAACAAGAAAATCCATTCCTGCAGGGAATAGGAGAAGACAGCCAGCAAAAAGCAATTAATCTTCAGACAAGAGCAGTAAAAGAACTTGACCAAAGCCCCAATCTCGTAAACATCCGCAAAGGATCTCCGGGTAAAACCAAAATAATGAATAAACTCCATCCAAGACAAAAAATAAAAAGTGCAGAAAGAAATAACAGAATGCCAGAGATTCCACCCAAGCAAGTTCTGCACAATAATAGGTCTGCCATAAGGTGTAGGGAGGTCACTGAAGAAAACGAAAAAATAGCCATAGCAGGTGTGGAAGAAAAGAAGGAAGCCCCCACAATAAGATCCCACCAAAGGGACCCAGAGAATCAAAATGGATTTCAAAGAGAGCATGCGAGAGATCTAGTTTCCAAGAAAGACAACAAGAAGATAAATATCGAAAAGGGCCAAAAGCCACTTCATGTAAGAATAAAGTAAAGGATAATTTTAAAAGAAAGCTTCTACTCCAATCTAGAGTTAAAAGAATATCAGCGCCAAGATCTAATAGAGACAAGCAAGATGGCAAAAGCCATCCAAAGTCATTATGAAATAAAATCCAACAACCAATCAAGAATCATCAAAATAAATATTGCAACCATAGTGGACAATAATACAATGCATAGAAATAACATAAATAACTAAGATGCTCCAAGCAATATCTTTGAGAACCAGATATTGTAGAAGTTAATGGGAGTAGCTAAACCCATCAAAATAAAATCTCCATCCAAAGAATGATTAAACCTCCTAGATTAGAATGCAAAGATTGGTATAAGAAACCCAAGTAGGTGGGGTTATAAAACCAATAGACACAAAGCTCAACATAATTCCTACGATTATCCAGATGCACATAGCTCAACAAAGAACCTTTTATCAATGTAAATGCCAAAAGCGGAGCCTCAAATGAAGGAGGAGCTATTAAAACCAAATCATGACACAAAGATCCAGACACCAAGTTTTATCCATGTGAAGCATCCACAAAAGGCACAAAAGGAACAGAAAACCAAAAAGTAAAGAAGCATACGATAAAAGAAATGACATAAAAACATCAAAAATTTAGATTAAGTTATGAGATAAGGAAACCCGAATTGTCCAAGTTGACCAGCAAAGTGTTTGGGTAAGGTGTGTTGATCAAAGAAGATGATACCATTGGATCTAGCACCCAGCAAGGTAGTTAGCACAAGCATTTCCTTCACCAAACATGTGTGATGTTAAAATTCGTTGGGAAAGAAGAGATCTAGTTTGCTTGGAAGGTAGTAATTCGTCGCTCATCTTAGTGGAAGTCAAAAGATCAATCAGAAGATAAGCATCCACCTCGATCCAAATATTGATCCAGCCATTTTGGAGACAAATCCCAAGAGCTTTGAAGATTACCATAAGTTCAGAAAAAGGGACAATACAGGAAATAAGGGGATAAGCAAAAGCACATAGGACTATACCCTTAGAGTTCCTGAAAATGCCACCACAACCGTGAGCCATTATGAGAGACAGAGCCATCAGTATTGATTTTAATAATATGATCAAGAGGTTTTTTCCAATAGACAATCTTGTCATTTTGACAGTAAGGTTGATCCGGCAAATTTATGCCTAGTTTATTGGCCACAAATTTATAGCCTTTGAAATGTTTGTAATGAATGAGATTGGCTTTAAACAAGTCACAAATTTTATTTTTAGTTCTAGCAATAATCCTCACATGGTTCATAGGGATCCCACGGTGTTTTGCATCATTTCGGTCCATCCATATGAACCAGATAAGAGTGATAGCAATGATAACTTTAATGTGACCTTTAATAGTATTATCAAAATAAATTTTGAGAAGTTGATATAAAGTAAGAGAGCCATTGAAATTGCGGTTAAAAAGATCATCATACCAAATCCAAAGTTTACAAGCAATGACCCCATTAACAAAGACGTGATTAACATTCTCAATATGAAAACAACATTGACATTTAGAGGGTAAATGGAACCCTTTACCCCACAACAAGGAATCAATGGAGATAAAATTTTTTAGAGTACGCCAAGTAAGAACAGAATAAGAAATAGGGATATTGTTATTCCAAAGTTTAGAGAATACATAGGAGGAATCATGAGTATCTTTAATGTGGAGCCACACATTTTTGAGGTTGAAGTCACCATTATGAGAGAGCTTAAAGAGAATATGATCTTGATTTTGAGGAGTGATAGGAATAGTAGTAACCATATTCCGAAAGTAAAAGGGATAAAAGCTTACTATTATTCCACTTATTGTTATGCCGAAAAGAGTTTACTCTAATGGTAGAAGTGGAATGAGTGTAGAGTAAGTCATCCATGGAACCACAACCACTCCAGATATCTTGCCAAAAGAAAGAGGTACCAGAGTTGATGCCCCAAAAAATTAGGATTATGCATCCCATTTGAACAAAGTCTTTTCCACAGTCACCCGGCTTAAAGGGACAAATGAGGGGGTGCTTACCCTGGCAATATTTAGCAGTCATGAAATTAGCCCAGAGAATATGATTACTCCTAAAATTCCACCAGAGTTTATAGGAAAAGGCATTGATAGCTTCATTTATGGATTTACAACCAAGACCACCTTCATCAAAAGTGCCACAACTTTTAAACCAAGAGGTCCAGTGCATTTTTTTAGAAGAGGTATTGGAGCCCTAGAAAAATTTATTTAAGAGACTATTGATGATGCTGAGATGCGGCACAATGGTTTGGATGAGATATAAAGGCATGGAATTAAGAGTGCTCTTAATCATGGTTAGCCTA
The DNA here is from genome assembly GCA_021442155.1 of Cymbidium sinense. Classification (NCBI taxonomy): domain Eukaryota; kingdom Viridiplantae; phylum Streptophyta; class Magnoliopsida; order Asparagales; family Orchidaceae; genus Cymbidium; species Cymbidium sinense. The sequence goes on from CM038222.1 coordinate 52,576,539, forward strand.
TCACCAAAAAGAGAGTAAATGAAATTCCCAAACCGAAATTTTATTAGAAATTTTGAATAAGGTCATCAAAAGATGAGATCTTTTCGACCTTTAAAAGAAGGTAATTGATGGGAAGTTTTGCTTAAAATTAGTAATTCGAGATTTGATTTAATCTATTAGGAGGAATCTTAGAGGAATAAAATAGCATTTTTGTCATTAAGGAAGAGACCACTAACTTTGCCAAAATCATTTAAGAGATTCTTAATATTTTTAACATGTTGAAGGGAGGCATTAGAAGATTATAAAATCATCTCAAAAGCTAAGATGAGAAACAGGAAACCACCATGTGTTTTAAAAGCCATGTTAGGTTTTTTGATGAAAAGGTCATTGAGGCTTCTGAAAGATATTCAGAAATGATAAAAGAAAAGGAGAAAGGGACCTTGACGCAAACCATGGCTCAAGAAAAGAAACCAAGGGACTCACCATTTAAGATGACAAAACCGATGTTAGTGATACAACTTTTATAAGTCGGATAAAATGATCAGAGAAACCAAACAAATGCAAGATTTGGAAAAGGAAATCCCACGAGAGGTTGTCAAAGGCTTTAGAGATGTCCAGTTTGAAAAGCATATTACCTCCTCTAGAAGAAACATCAATGTCATGAACCGACTCTTGAAGAATATTATCGATATGGCTCTATTTTTAATGAAACCAGTTTGATTAGGGGAGATAATTTTATGGAGGGGCTAATCTATTATTAAGTTTAGCAATGAGTTTTGGAAAAAGGTACAAAGACTAATAGGTCACCTGTGATTCAAGATTGATGGTTTTGGGAATAAGGACAATAGAAGTACTTGAAAAATATCGGGAATAGCTACCATCAAGGAAATCAATAACATTAACAAGATCGATTTAATAAAAGGCCAACAATGTTGAAAGAAATGAGTAAACCATCGTGACCAATGTAATCATTATTCATGCTGAGAATACTACTAATCTCGCCGAGGGACGATAGTGAGCAAATGGTTATCCTCATTGGTAATCATAGAAGAGATAAGATGGGTGTTGAGGGGTTTCTAAGGATTAGAATTTAATAAATTTTGAAAGTGATGTATGTAATCCTTGATTTCATTATTAGTTATCCACCATTAGCCACCATTAGGGTTCTTAATTTTCTTAATCGAGTTTAGAGCTTTCGTTATTGCAAATAGCATGGAAGTACCTAGTGTTTCTCACACCATCAATATGTTGTTGACTTTTTTAGGTTTCCTCCATATTTTGGTAATTAATCAAACTATCTTTGTGCTCAACTCTTCAAGCTTATCGGGTCAATTAAGACACCTCTTCAAGTGAACAAACCACTTGTTCCATAGCTTTAAGATTGGTAAAGAGATTTTTAAAAATATGCTTGTTCCACCAATTGAGGTTTTGTTTAAGCCTCTTGAGCTTAAGCCAAAGCCGAAACATGCCTTTAACGGTATTATCTAGGTGAACGGGAGCCATCCAATTAGTGAAAACAACATTAGTGAAATCACCATGTTGGGTCCACATATTTTGGAAACGAAAAGATGAGGGAATAGGAGGGTTAGTGGGGGTTGTTTTGATAGAGATCAAAAGAGGGGCATGATCACAAAGTCTGCTCAAATGTTCAAATGTATGAGAGGCCATTGATTAATCTAAAGAGAATTAAAGAGGGCCCTGTCCAGACACTGCCAAAGTCTTGAGTTGTGCCACGTGCAATCAGACCCTGAAAAACCAATGTCAATCAGATTACAATCCAGGATCATATTAGAAGTCTTCCATGGAATGAAGGTTAGGAGAACATCCTCCTCCTTTCAAGAAGAAGCAATGATAGTGTTGAAATTGCCCCCAACCAACCAGGGAAGGTTAACTGAGGAGGCAAAGGTTCTTAAATGATTCCAAAGGATGTTCCAACCGACTTTATTACAAGAAGCATAGATAAAGGAACCAAAAGCCAAAAAGTCACCTAAAGAAATTTTGACATTAAGCAATTGATCAAGATCATCAATGATGGAAATGGTGATTGAATTATCCCAAAAACACCAAATTTTATTATTAAGATTGAAGAAGAAATTTTGAAATCCAAGCGATCTAGCAACATAAGCAATTTTGGAAGAGTTAATGAAAGGCTCAATAATAACAAGAAGTTTGTTATGATGAGAGCGAGAGGCTCTAACATATATGGACGAGTGTCCCACAACCCCGGATATTCCAAATAAGAAAATTTATCATAATAAAAATTTCAAAAAAGAAAAGATAGAAAAGGAAAATGGAAAAAGGAAGAGAGAAGGACATAATTATTTATGAGGTGTAAGGGAAGAACGTGTGGTTCTAGTGAAATTATTATTAGTCATTTTGGCTTTATAAGATTTTTTTAAGAAGCTTTGGAAAGGTCTATCGAATCCAAAGTATCTCCATCGAAAGGGATTGGTTTTGTTTTTTAAGTAGGAGCAGAAATCAATGTTTTAGTAGTGGTGATTTCTCCTTCGATCGAGTTAGGATGAAAATTTGGATAGCCTGAGTATCACTCTGTAGAGAAGTAGAGGGGGAGGTTCTTGCACCATTAATAGTGCAAATAACATTTCCATTGCCATGATGCATATTTGTATTTTGGTCTAACACCAAGGCATCAACATTATTTTGATCCAATGTAAAATTTCCATTCAAATTGTCATTAAGATTCAAATTAAGCAAAGGTTTGTCATGAGAAGCCAAGTTATTGCAAGTAGAGTAGTTAGGTAAGTTGTCATTAGTACACACCCAGTAGTATGTATACCTAGCCATGTTTTTCATTAGACAAATCAATACAACGTGTAGGAGGATGTATTCCATTATGAGTAGATTTGGCACATAAGCTAACTTATTGGTTTTCCTTGTTCCAAGAGAGGTACTAGTCTGTGAGATATTCTTTTATGGTTAGGTGTAACACAAAGCATTCGGTGTGATCATGGCCATGGATCTTACGGAGAACAAAAGACGAAATTTTCAAATTCAACTTTCGATTATATCCAATTTTTGAACCAATCCAAACTTCTTTGGGGTATTTTTTGGTAATGTCAATTTCAACCAAGATAAATGGTCGATCTAGTGGTTGATCAATTTGAAGGGTCTACCAAATAGAGCCCCAACCGCAAACAAAACTTGATGAGTAACATAGTGAATTCTCATGTTGGAAAGTAAGCCATAAAGGAACAATAGGGATTCTTCCTTGACATCAAAAGGGTGACCATTTCAAGAGCATTTGGCAATTATACACAAAATAAGCAAAGCAAAGACACGAGTAATCTAAATCATTTGATAATTGAATGAGGATGTGTCGAGGATCAATCAGTCCAATAGTGAAAACTCCCGAAAGCTTTAAGCTATGAAAGAAAGATTGAATATTATCTAGATTAGGGCACCATAAAGAGAATTTACCAACCAAAGAGAACTCAGAAGGCTTAGCTATTTTCTCCACATCCTGGTCAGAACAGATGACAACCGATAATCCATGAAAGGATGTAGAAATTAAATTAACCGAGGCATTAGCACAAGGGATCTTACCAGAAAGAGCGTCCTTAAAGGACTTTATAGCAGGTGCATTAACAGTAGCAATCAGATCCAGAGTACCTTTAGGGTCGGAGGCTAAAGTCGCGATCTGGTAGCGACGAGTTTGGTTGAGCGGAGGGTGAAGCCTTCACCATTGATCAATCTAGTTAGAATCACATAAGCTACCAGGGGATGCTCAAACAAGCAATTTGACAACGAGCATGATCGGGGAGGCCCGAATTGCTGCCAAACCGCAGAGAATAGCACAACACAAAATGCACGAGAGAGCTGGAGAAAGGAGAGTTAGACTTTAGGTTTAGGTTTAGGGTATGGGGTCAAGGGTTTAGGGTTGAAGGTTAGGGTTTAGAGTTTATGCTTTGGGTTTAGGTTTAGGGTTTAGGTTAGGGTTTATGATTTTTAGGGTTTAGGTTTAGGGGCTTATGCTTTTAGGTTTTTAGGTTTAGGTTTAGTTAGGGTTTATGATTTAGGTTTAGGTATATTTAGGTTTAAAGTTTAGGGTAGTTTAGGTTTAGGGTTTTTATGGTTAGTTTAGAGTTTAGATTTATTTATGGTTTAAAATTAAGTAAACTTAGTTTATTTAATTATCAAGTTTATTTATTTAGGTTTTTTATCTAGTTTATTATATATTTTTATCGTTTATTAATAATTTTTGGGGCTCAATAATCTAAAAGTACATTGGACATCTTGGAACAAATGTTGTGGTCTTTTTGGTGAAGGTGCTTTTGGTTACAAACATATTCATGAAGCTATCACCGCTTTCTCTCATAGCTCTGGTGGAACTTTAGAAAGAATGATAGCCTTTGGGCTAATTTTATGATGGAAAATATGCCAAGGTAAACAAACTTCTTATAAAGATAAAGATGAGACTCTACGATTTGGAAAAGGCTTTGCTCCATGAATTTTAATCCTTAATATCTTAGGGTATTCATTCACGTTCTTCTTTCTTTCTTTTGGCAAGATAATTGGATTGGCAATGGCTCATTGACACCCTTTTATCTACCCACTCTACTTTATCAAAGTAAACTCTTTTGGCTTAATAACAAATGAAAGCTAACTTATGAATTATATCCCTATTTCCCTTTTGACAAGTTTAGAAATATCCTATTTCTTCTAACAAACCTGATCAAATTCTTTTAAGCTTTCTTATAATGGTGATTTTGTTAAAAAAAGGTTTGGAATTTTATTAGAGATAAACAGAACACCTCTAATGTCTTTACTAAACTTTGGAACAATATCATTCCCATTTCTTATTCAATTTTAGCTTGGAGGATTTTGAATAACTTTATTCTTGTGGACTCTTTGCTCTGGATTAAAGGGTTTTATTTACCATCTAAGTGCTATTATTGCTTTCATATTGAAAAAGTAAATCATATTTTTTCAATGGTGCTATTTATTTTAAATTATGGCTTTGGTATGTTGATTTATTTTATACCAACTATTTTCATGGTACTCTTTCTTTATATCAACTTCTTGAAGTTTGTTCCAAAAAAATTATGAAAGGTCATATCAAAGTTTTAATTGATATTACCCTTAGGATCATCTAGATGGATAGAAATGATGTTAAATATTGTGGTACTCTTATGAACCATAAAGGATCTTGGCTAGAACTAAAGAAAAAATTCATGCTCTGTTAATGCCAATCTTATTAGTAACATTCATTTTAGGTTATAAATTTGTGGCTAAAAATTGTGTATCATTCGCCTGATTTTGACCCTCATAAAGGTGCTAGGATTATCCATTAAATCAACCTAAAAGAACTTGATTAAAAAAATGATGGTTCTATGGCTTCCAATAAATATGGTTGTGGTGGTATCCTTAAGGATTATAAAGGTACTATCATCTGTGGTTCTGCCTATCCTTTCAAAGCCTATTTTGTTATTTTTGCTGAGCTTATGGCTATTAATAAAGCTATTAAATTTGTTTGAATAGAGGTTTCCTCAACATCTAGATTGAAGTTGATGCTCTCTTGCTTCTTGACATGCATAATTTTAATAGAAATGGGAATGCTGAGTTATTTTATCTTCTTAATCATACAAAAAATCTTCTTTATCAACTATGTTTTAAAATTTTCCATATCCTTCATGAAAGTAATGCTTGTGTTTATTTCTTGGCTAATTTAGGTGCCAAATTAACAGATTTTACTTTATTTGACAACCAAACTTTGCCTAAACTATTAAGAGACTTCGTTAATCTGGATAATACGGGATTGCCTTATCTGAGAATATTTTATTGTTTTGTTTTTTTTATCTTGGTTTTTTATGATCCTTTTTTTTTTGTTACCCTTTGTTAAACCCTCTTTGGGCGTGGTCATATGTTTATTTTCACTTTTGCTTTGAGGTAGTTTTTTTGACCTCTTACTTTTAGGTTGACATTTTCTATCTGGTGGTTATCATCAGTTTTTTTTTTTTTGACTGGTCACTTTTGTCTACTGGCTGGGTGTTTACCACAATTTTTCATTGCCTATTTTTGGTAATCTCCTTTTGGGATGTGACTTTGCCTGCTGTAGGTTTTTCCTCTTGTATGGGTTTGCCTCATTTATGGGCTGGTTGCAAACTTACCTGATTTGTATCTGCTGCTGTGGTGGTTGACTAGGTGGCTTTGTTGGTTGGATAGGTTAATTAGTAGTGTTAGATGGTTAGGTTGGTTGGCTAGCTGACTGTTTTAGCTATTTTTTTCCTTTTATGTTGGTGACATACATGGGGGGTTGTTGGTGGTTTATTATTGGCTTGATTATGGCTTGGTGGAAACTGATTGGTTATTTTCTCTTTTGTTGAGGGCTTAATGCTCTATTTTGTTGATTTTGTTTTGCTCTTTTGGTTATGGTTTTGACCTCCTCTATTTTGGCCTTTCCCTCTGCGACTTTGGGTTTGGTATTATGGGTTGTCTTATTGGCATTTTAGTGGGTATTCTATTCTTGGATGTCTTGGGTGATTTTGGCTTGATGGTGCTATTGGTTTTACATTGACTTGGGCTACTTTGGTGGTTGGCTAAGAGGCCATGTTATATTGGATTGGTTAGTTGTCTCTCTATTTGGGTATTTTTTTCTTTTCCTAGTTAGGGTCATTCCTTTATTGTTACTAATGATGGGCTATTCTCGGTGGTCGCCTTATGGATTTTTACTTAGCCTTTGGTTGGAGGACTTTAGTTGGCTTTGGAATATTGGTTGCTTTTCTCTTTGTTGGAATTTTTCTTCTTCTTGGCTAATTTGTTGGAGCCTTTTGGTCTGACCGATCCTTTGCCTTCTGAATTTTGGTTTTGATTGGTGATTGTCTTTGGCCCCTTTGTGTGTGTTCTTTGGATGTTATGTGTATGTTGGTGGTGGTTTTGGTAGTTCGCTTGGTTTCATTATCTTTCCCAATGATCTTGTAACTGGGTTGCTAGCTTTATGATGTGTGAGTTTTGTGTGGGCGGTTGGTGGTATCGTATGATGGCTATGATGGCTTTGATGTTACTCACCTCCTCTCTATAGCTTTATATATGATTGTAACCCTTCTTTATGAAGTTGGATGCTCATATGTATTGTTGCCTTGAGATGATCTTAATTGAGCCTACTTCTCTTTCTCGTTCTATCCTTTTATCTTAATCCTTATCTTTTTTTAGCTATGACTTTTGCCTTGGTAGTATTTTTTCAGATTTCTTTTACAGGTTGGAACTTTACAGAGGGACTAGTCGTTTCTCAGTCATCCCTAGTGTTGTTGATGTGGATCTTGCTTATCTTGCTTTCTCAAAGGAATCATGAACTGCTTACTTAAACTTCTTTTATTTTCATGTTTTATTTTAGTTTTACTCTGTGTCCTTTCACTCTTATGCTTTTTAGATGTTGTTTTTCTTTTCTTCTTATAATATACTTACATGGGGGTTTAGCTCTTTAGGTTTCTTGTATATGTGAGTAGAGCCTAGGCACTTTTTTTATCATTGTATCTTTACTTTTATGGTAATAAAAAAATCCTAAACCCTAAATCACAAACCTTATACCTAAAGCTAAAGTAACTAAATAAAAAATAATAAACTTAAACCCTAAAACTTAATTAACCTAAACATAAACCTAAACCCTAAGAATGGGAAAAACCTTGACAACAAGAACATAACCGCAACTCGGGCCTAGATCCGGGTGGAGGAGGTGAAGGCTATTATCAAGTGGTGGTGGCGATCTGGAGGCTTGTGGATATGGAGGTGGAGAAGCGGTGGTTATGGAGGCGGAGGAGCGACAAGGTTATAGCCATGGTGGTGGTGGAGGGAGAGATCGGATATGATGGTGGATCCCCTACTGAGAGGGGTGGTCTAATGGGAACTGGAGAAACTGAAAAATGACCAATCCGATCTACTGCTTATGGAACTGTGTCTTTACATAAGAGACAATTCTAGTTATCTTTTTGCTTTATATGCTCATTTTTTATCTATGTTATCGCTTGTGCCTTAGAACACTTGGTGTGTTACATGGTTGATGAAATAAAAAAGAAGAAATGTTGAATCTAAATTTATTCTCTATTGAAAAAAATAAAACAAAAACACTAAACCCTAAACTAAAACCTAAACCTAAAACCTAAACCCTAAATCCTAAACCCTAAACCCTAAAAAAACCCTAAAACCTAAAGCTTAAACCAAAACCCAAACCACCAAAACCTAAACCCAAACCTAAAACCTAAACCCTAAACCCTAAACAAAACCTAAACCCTAACTAAACCTAAACCTAAACCCTAAACCATCAACCTAAACAAAACCCTAAACCATAAACCTTAAACCCTAAACCCTAAACCATTAACATTAAACCCTTAAAAGCTAAAAACCTAAACCTAAACATAAACTAAATAAAACCTAAAAATAAAATAAATAAAAATACCTAAACCAAAATAAAATAAAAATATAATAAAATAAAACCTAAACTAAAACCTAAACTTAAACCTAAACCTAAACTTAAACCTAAAAAGAATAAAATAAAAAATAAAAAGTAAACCTAAATAAATAAATAAACTAAACTAAAAAAATAAAATACCTAAATAAAATAAAAAAACTGCCTAAATTAAAACTAAAATAAAACTGTTTAAATTAAAAAATAAAATAAACCTAAAATAAAATAAAATAAAAACTAAATAAAAGCCTAAACCTAAAAAATTAACCTAAAATAAATAAAAAATAAAACATAAACCCTAAACTAAAAAAACTTAAAACCTAAAATAAAAAATAAACCTAAACCTAATCTAAAATAAACTAAACTAAAATAAATAAAACCTAAACCTAAACCTAAAAAAACTAAACCTAAACCTAAACCTAAACTTAAACAAAATAAAATAAAATAAATTAAAAATTAACCTAAACCTAAACTAAAAAAATAAAACTTGAAAATAGACCTAAAAAAACTTAAAACCTAAACTAAAAAATAAAATAATAACCTAAACCTAAACTTAAAAATAAAAAATAGAACCTCAACCTGAAAAACAAAATAAAAATAAAAATAAACTAAAAAATAAACATAAACTTAAACCTAAACCTAAAAAATAAACTAAAATAAAAAATATAAACTAAAATAAATAAAGCTAAAATAAATAAACTAAACTAAAAAATAAAATAAAAATAAAATAAACTAAAAAAAAAAAAATACATTAAATAAACCTAAACCTATCAATTTACTTAATTTAAAAATTATAAATAAAAAAACTAACCCTGAACCCTAAACTATAAAACTAACCCTAAACCTAGAATGCAAAACCCTAAACCCTAAACCCCAAACCTTAAACCCTAAACCTTAAAAATCTAAAAACCTAAACCTAAAATAAATAAAACCTAAAAAAATAAATACATAAAACTAAACCTAAATATTAAAATAAAATAAAAACCTAAACTAAAACATAAACCTAAAACTAAACCTAAACTTAAAAATAAAATAAAATAAAAATAAAAACTAAAATAAAATAAATAAAATAAAAACCTAAAATAAATTAAAAAATAAAATAAACCTTAAAAAACCTAAATATAATAAAAACTAAACATAAAATAAAAATAAAATTAAATTAAAATAAAATAAAATAAAAACTAACTAAAAATCTAAACCTAAAAAATAAACATAAAAATAAAATCTAAACACTAACTAAAAAAAACAAAACTTAAAATAGAAAAAAAATAAACTTAAACCTAAACTAAAATATGCTAAACTAAAATAAATAAAACCTTTACCTAAACCTAAAATAAACTAAACCTAAACCCGAAATTAAATAAAATAAAATAAAATACAAATAAACTTAAACCTAAACTAAAAAATAAAACCAAAAAATAAACCTAACATAAAAACCTAAAACCTAAACCTAAAAAAATAAAATAAAAACCTAAACTTAAACATAAACTTAAAAATAAAAAATAAAACCTAAACCTAATAAATAAAATTAAAATAAAAATAAACAAATAATTAAACATAAACCTAAATCTAAACCTAAAAAATAAACTAAAATAGAAAAAACTTAAAATAATGATAAATAAAAAATAAACCTAAATAAATAAAAACTAAACTAAACTAAAATAAATAAAAAATAAAATAAATAAGCCTAAACCTACCAATTTACTTAATTTTTTAAAAATATCCTAAAACTTAAACCTTAATCCCTAAAACCCTAAACCCTAAACCCTAAAACCATGAACCCTAAACTAACCTAAATCCTAAACCCTAAACCCAAAACTAACCCTAAACCTTACAACCCTGAACCCTAATCCCTAAATTGTTTACCCTAAACCCTAAACTCTCAAAACCCTAAACCTTAAATCCTAAACATTAAACTCTAAAAACTAAACCCTAAACCCTAAACCCTGAACCCTAAACCCAAACCCAAAACCCTAAATCCTAAACCTTAAACCCTAAACCCTAAATTTATTTTCATATTTTGGTCTAAGCTGGGTTATGTTTTTTGACCTCTTGCTTGGTTGATGGTTGCTACACGGTGTTTCCTATCCTTCCAGCCTCTTGGTTTTTTGGCTGGTGGGTTCTATCTTCTCTTTTTATTACTCTAGTTAGTGGATGAGATGGATTTATATTTTATTTTATTTTCTGCATTGGTTGGTTTGTTGGCTCTCCTCTTGAACTTGAATTACTTTATGTTAGTTTTCATGGTTGGATGGGTGGCCTTTCTAGTGGGAGCTGTTATTGGTTGTTACCTTTCTATGCCTTCTTTTAGAGAATTTTCTAGTTACTTTTTTGGGGGTTACCTCCCAGTTCTCTGTTATTTATTACTAGATACTTCTTTTGCCTTCATTTTATATTTGGATATTCTCCTAGGATTAGCCTCTACTGGGTGCGTTATTTGCAGCACATTTTGTATTATTATTATGCATCTTATCGATTTAGTATTTGTTGCTAGGGAAGTTTGGTTTTAGGCCTTCCTAGCTATTATTGCCTTTTATGGTGGTTGTGCTTTTTCTGTACTTTTCTTGTGTGGTGCTTTGTTGGTTTTTTACTTATCCTTGGCTAGTGGGGATGCTTCCTTTATTGATTACTTATGATGGGTTGTTCTCTGGTGGTTTCCTTATGGCTATTTTACTTAGCTGGTTTGGTTGGAGGACTTTTAATTGTCCTTGGAATCTTGGTTGGTTGATTTTTATCCTTGTTGGTCTTTTCCTTCTTCTTAGACAATTTGCTAGAGCCTTTTTCCTTATTAGTTGATTTTTAATAAAAATTTAACCTCTCTCTCTCTCTCATCTTCCTTCATGTAAATGTGGTCAAAGCTATCCCTGAATCTCATTCCATCTTCACTATCTGAATCAGCCGCATGTGAGGAGCGTCTCATCCTCTTGCCGATTCGGATCTTCCTCCCCTCCGATCAAATCGAAGGCTAGCCACACACCTCCCTTTCTTTTCCTTCTTCGAGTAGACCAAACTAAAGACTCATGCTTGACACTCTTATCCATGAGCAAGCTTCATCCTCGAGCCCACAAGTCGAGAGGCAATATAACCTGCGAGAATATTAATCACTCCAACTTAATGCAAAATCCAGTCCTCTTTAAACTCATTTTGGTTGCAGGCATTCTTCTCATCTTTCTCATTTTTAGTTCAACAGTATCATGCTACAGCATCGAGCCTCTCTCCTCTCGCCCTTTTCTTCTACAAGATAGCCAACACTTGATCTTCTCCACATTTCCTTACAAAAATGCTGCTACAACTTTAATCTCGTTATATGTTGAATCTCCTTTCCTTCTTCTAGCTTGCATTCCACTACCTCCTATTCTCCATCCAGGTTTCCCTCCATTGGACTACATTTGAACTACTCTTCTCTACATAACCCAAGTGCATGTAAGGAAGATAATTCGTCCAGCTTGCTTCTAATTATTATGTCCATGAGAATGACAAAGCTCTGGAAAGCAGCGATCGTGAGTGAGCTTATGGGATACTTGGCGAGGAGGCAAGCCTAGAAACATTTAGCGAAGATCTCTCATGTTTCAAGAAAGCTGTTCAAAATGACCAAACCAACGCTATCTTCAGGAGGAGGTGTTTAAAGTAAAACATATCGAAAGAGAAGTAATGCTAGTCAAGTATTGATCCAACCCACGAGCTTCATTTCTTTTAAATGATGCCACCTCTTAGTCGAAATCCACCAAACATTAGCTCCGATGAGGAATAATTCTTAAATGCTTAGAAAGTCTTAGAGATCTTATGTTTGATGTGTTGAATGCGAGCATCGTTAGGATCCAACCTTTAGAACCCGTGCACTTTACTTTTTAAATCCTTTTGGCAAGAGTTTAGAGATAAAAGCAAAACTATTTATTTTATGTGTTTGAAATGCATAGTTTTGATTAGGTCAAATGGCGTAGTAATTTGATTCCACCTAACAAGCCATGATTAACTCGCGGGTCATTTGATTTTTTATCAAATGATCATGATTAATCCACCTTATTTTATTTATTATTTAATTCAATCAGATCTAAAAAAGGAGTTAATCAATCATTAGAATTCCAAACAAAAAGACAAAAAGAAATAATATGTGATCAAACAAAATAAAAAATGTGTAAATTGAATTATCATAAAATTGAAGTAAAATATAATATAAAAAGAGAAAACAAAATTAACTAAACTAATAGTATTATAAATATTATAATCGAATGTAAAAAGTTGTCTAAACATATGTTATGAAATTCAATTATAAAATCAATTTAATATTTAATTATTATATGTTAATTCTAAAATCAAAAAGAAAATTTTGTTATGGACATATCCTTAATTATAATTAACTCAACTATTACAATTGGCTATGCTTTATTTGATTAATTATTCATATAAAATTTTGGAGGAATTCATAACTAATTGAAAACACATTTTAATATATATATAAACTTATATCCCTTAGAACATAGTCAATTGAAGTCAAAAGAAAAATATGAGAAAACTTGTATAATTCATATTCTAAATATCATAATCAAATCAAATAAACATAAAATTAAATATAAAATCTAAAGTTATAAAATCACATCCAATTACTCCAAATTCAAATCAATATCAAAATAAGTTAAACAAAAATAAAATCCAAATAACAAACCTATTGAACTAAGATAAGAGAATAATCATTAACCTAAAGAGATAATCATTTATATAAACTAGATGGCTAAATTTAATAAGTTAAACCCTTAATTGGAATTCAAATAAAAGAACACATTAAACTTCAAATAAATTATAAGTAAATTAAAATACATTCCCCAATCCAAATCAAACTTAAATAAAATAATAAAAATCAATGAATTTAAACAAACATCAAAATGACAAAAATCATATGAAATTAAAACCAAAAAAAAGAAGAAAAGCATTAGATATTAAAGATATTGAATTATCAAAACTTAATTAAATCAAAACATTAAATCCAAAATTAATCAATTAGAATATATGAAATTAAACAAAGTTAAACTTCATTAGATATTAAGGATATTTAATTATCAAAATTTAATTAAATCAAAATATCTAATCCAAAAGTAATCAATCAAAATAAACAAAGATTAAGTAAACTCAAATTTTAAAAATCTAAATTAAATCAAATAAATAGTAATCAAATCAAATCAATCACATAAATTTAAATGGGCTAATTAAGATAGTTAAAGACCTTAGTTAGATTCTTTATGAGTTAGGATGTAGAATTTGGTGAGTTCCATCCAAAAATGGAATTCATTCAACTCTTCATTCTTGAAAACTAAGTATCACTTTAACCAAATAAAAGTGAAATAAAAATGGAAAATAAATCATTAAATCATTTAAATTGAAACCACCCAGAGGAAATGAAAATTAAACAAATTCAAACTCCAAATTGCATAAACTAAAGAAGCCTAGTAAAGCCTTGTCACAGACCTTTTTCACACACTAGAATACTAGGTCAACCTAGAATTAGGTTAGGTCGATAAGTTGATTGTATGGTTGATGTTGCATTTTATTTTGTGATGTAATTTTTTTTTTATATTGGATGTTAGGAATGTGGATCATAGGCTGGATGTTAGGCCGTTATTAGTCTAACGTTATTTTTTGCAAGGGATTATGCTTAAGCGGCCTCTTAAAAATAAATTTAAATGCTCTCTCTATGGGTTTCTTAAGCCCCTAAGCATAATCAAAGAGATAGTGGGCTTGATTACCCATGTACAAGTACAAATTATAAATATAATTACTTGAGTTGTATGTGTGTTTAGTTTAACACTTACGTGTGTTAGATTTACTTTTCCTATTTATAATGTAATTTTGCATTAGGAATTAGGATTAGTGCTATGGGGTTTAGGATGAGCATTGAAGGCTTGGTCTGGGTGCCATGTGATGCCTTAAAGCCTCTTGTGGACTACTCAAAAGATAATCCAGACATCTCTTCATAACTACATGCAGCGCCTTTAAACTCAATAGCCTAACTAATTCATTGGTTTCTTTTCATTCAAAATGAACATGCACATCCGTGGGTTTTTCGTCAGGTTGATTTCTTTAAGCTTGTCAAAATGAAAAAGATATGAATAATGATCAAATATTTTTCAATTATAATAAAATTATGCCAGGTCATAGATTTTCCAATGAAAAATAACTTGCATATTTGAAAATTGAATCATGCTAAAATAGGAGATTGAAAGAGAGAGAGAGAGAGAGACTGATTCTCAAAGTAGAGCTCAGCTACCCATTTTCACTTTTTAGGGTGTACAGAGGAACCCGACCCACAGACCTTTTATTCTTTTGTGATAGTCTATAAAATTGTTTAATGTTGTGCTTAGATTGCGCATTAGAAACAATATGCTTTTCTAAGTTTCTTATATGTTTGATGCTTTCTTGATGATAGGCTCTTTGGATAAAATTAATTTCTACCTAGTTAATAACTCACAATTAAAATTTAAAAGAATTCATAACCTCACCATAATGCCTAGGTTTTAAATAAGATAATTAAAAGATTTAGAAACCCTTAATGAATGGTTGAATGTCTCACAACATGCATTTATATTTTTCTCTCTTGAACATGAAGGATCCTTTGCATGATAAGGGAATGCTTGACTGTGAGGGCATCCCTTATGGTGGAGAACACGTGATTTGGCCCATAACCTATTTTCATCATGCATATAGGCATCAAAATCCTAAAACATTTGTTAAAATGAAGTGTCAAAATTGAAATAAAATTTGAAAAGATTTTGCATTTGTAGATTAAGTCATTAATCATACCACTCAAGCTCTAGTCTCTTAGAGAGTGGGTTTAAGGACTATAGTCTTTTTCTACATAATAACTACTAGCTATTTTGCAACTAATAAGACTTTCCTACATGAATCTAAAATAAGGAGTTAGGCTACCACTAGCCAATTATAAGCTCTAGAGTTGGTTTTATCCTCAATTAGAGTTAAACCATATACCCATCATCGCTTATACTTAGGTCATGCTTTGGCTTATGCTAAAGCTCCCTAGATTTAGGATCTGAGGTAGTTGTTTCCTTTAGGCTATTAGCATAAATTCTCACCTCTTAGGCATTTCCACAATCTTGTGTTATTGGATTATAAGTGCTAGCTTTCTAATAAAATGTTAACTTCAATAAAATCAATCTTTTCAACTTCAAACATATAAAGCCCAACCATAAATGCTCAATGCTCATTAGTATCATGAGAATTTTCTATTTATTCTCTTTGGCTTCAATAATAAGTTTTCTCCATGAACAATCCTATTTTATTTTCCAATACAAATAATCTTTTGATAGTATAGCCTTGAAATATTTGGAGACCTTAATTTCTACTTTAATCAAGAATATTCATAAGGAATTTCCATTCCTTATGATGTAATTAACTATGGAGGCTTGCCTCTATAGGAAACTTATGGAACTTGGCTTAATATAAACCCTACTTTACTTTTCCATGTAAAGTAGAGGAAAGATCTCTAGCACATTCAGACCCATCATGCCTTAGAGTCCTTATGGTGATTAGGTCCATTATAGGGTGATGATTTCTATCTGCATCATGCCTTAATGTTGTACCTGATCACTTTAATAAATACCCTCTAAGACTTGTATGGTGTCCTACCTCTAAAAATAAACACCATAAATGTTTCTAGTGACTCTGCTGGGGAGGATTCCTCTCTCCATCTCTAGTAGACATTATTGTCTCCAAGCATCAATAGTGGACTTATATTTTATATAAGCCCACAATATCTTTCTTTATGTTGACACTTAGCTTATTTCATCTGTAAGCAAAGCTAGCCAACATCCTTTAGGTTTTAGGACCTCACTCCATGTAGGTCTTAAAATACCTATTGGGTCCCCAATAGGTAAAAGTAAACTAACTAAATAAAGGACATGACATTATAAAATATTTTGAACCTCTTTACCACTAGCTTGGTGAGGTATGGTTTATCCCATATTTAAAAAAACTCAAAGTAAAACAAATATTATCTTTTACAAAATATTTTCAAAAGCACTTTTCCTAAACAAAATCATTTTAAATTCACTTCATGAAGTTTGCAAAAATATAATATTTTTCAAATCTCTTTAAAAAGAATCAAACCTCATTTAACATATACCTAAGGGTCCTCTTTAAAATCAAAATCAAATTTACAATCAACAAAATGACTTTCAAAGATTTTCAAAAAGCATATTTCTTAAAATAAAATCAATTTACCAACTCCATTTAACATACCCAAATCTATTAAATGGAGTTCCATTTTTAAAATCAAAATAAAAAAATCAAAATCAACATATAATTGAACCTCACTTAACATACTCAAATTTGTTATGTTAGAGTTCCCTCTTTTCAAAAGCAATATCACACACAAAGTCAAGATATATATTTTGAATCTCATTTGGCATACCAAAATTTTCCAAATGAGAGTTCTATTTTCAAAAGCAACTACACACAAATAATTGAACTCTATTTAGTATACCTAAGATTTCTAAGTGTAGTTCCCCTTTTTCAAAAACCAAAATAAATTGGATCCTACTTAGCATACCCACATTTACAAAGTAGAGTGCCTTCTTTTAAAATTATTAAAAAATCAATGAACATTTGAATTCCATTTCACACACCCAAACTTGTCAAATGAGGATTCCACTCTTTTTAAAAATCAAAACAAATTGGACTCTACTTAACATACCCACATTTACTAACTAGAGTTCTCTTTTTCAAATCACAAACTAATCAAACACAATTGAATTCCATTTGACATACCCAAATTTGTCAAATGAGAATCTCCTTTTTATAAAATCAAACATCATCATGAAAATCAATTTGAACTCCATTTAACATACCACATTTGTTAAATAAGAGTTCACCTCTTTCAATTTGAAACAAAATCCAAGTCGTACTTACTTAACATACTACATTTTTTAATTAAGAATCCCACTTTTGTATTAAAATCAAATACATTTTTGGACCTTACCCAACATACCACATTTGTTAAGTAAAATCCCTAACTTCAAATTAAAGCAACAAACACACTTGAGCCCTACTTAACATAACAAATTTGTTAAGTAAAGGTTTCACTTTTCAAATCAAACTACAACATCAAATATTTTGGATCTTACGTAACATACCACATTTGTTAGGTAAGAATCTGACTTTCAAATATATTAAACACACTTGAGTCCTACTTAACATAGTAAATTTATTTAGTAAGGGTCTCATTTTTCAAAATCATGTGTCTTAGAAAACTTGGTGTGTTGCTTAATTGATGGAATTAAAAGAAGAAATGTTGAATCTGAATTTGTTCTCTGTTAAAAAAGAAAAAAATCAAAAACCCTAAAGCTTAAACTAAAATATGAACCCTAGACCAAAAACCTAAACCACAAACCCAAAATCCAAAAACCTAAATCGTAAACCCTAAACTCTGAAAAGCTTAAAACCTAAACCTAAACTAAATAAAACCTAAAAATAAAATAAATTTAAAAACCTAAACTAAAATAAAATAAAATAATTAAAGTAAATGAAAATCTAAACTAAAACCTATACCTATACCTAAACTTATACCTAAAAGAAAATAAAATATAAAATAAAAACTAAACTAAATTAAAATAAATAAAAACCTAAATTAAATTAAAAAATAAAAAACATAAATAAAATAAAAATAAAATAAAAACAAAATAAAAACCTAAACCTAATAAAATAATCTTCAAAGCAAAACCTAAATATAAAAAAAAAATAAAACCTAAACCCTAAACTAAAAAAAACTTAAACCTAAACTAAAATAAACTAAACTAAAATAAATAAAACCTAAACCTAAACCTCAATCTAAAATAAACCCTAAAATAAAATAAACTAAAATATACCTATACCTAAAAAAAAAAACCTTAAAATCAACCTAAAATAAAACCTAAATCTAAACCTAAAATAAAAATAAAACTTAAACATAAAAAATAAAATAAAACTAAACTAAAAAACTAAACCTAACATGAACCTAGAAAATAAATTAATATAAAATCTAAACTAAAATAAATAAACCTATAATAAATATTCTAAAATAAATAAAATAAAATAAATCTAAATAAAATAAAAAAAAATAGCTAAATAAATAAAAATAAACTAAAATAAAACTTGGGGTTTACTTAATTTAAAAAATATCAATAAATTAAAAAAACCCTGAACCCTAAACCCTAAACCTTATGCCTAAACCCTAAAACCAACCCTTCCTAACCTAAAAATGCTAAACCCTAAATCATACCACCTAAACCTAAAAACCTGAACAAAACCAGACCTAAATCTGAAAAAAATTAAACCTAAAATAAAATAATTTAATAAACTCCTAAAGAAAATAAAACATAAAATAAAATAAACTTACTAAAACCTAAATCTAAACCTAAACCTAAATTAAATCCTAAACATAAAATAAAAAATAAAAAAAGCTAAAATAAAATAAATTAAAACCTAAAAAAATAAAAAATTAAAATAAACCTAAAAAATAAACTAAATAAAATAAAAATAAAATAAACCTAAAATAAAATAAAATGAAAACTAAATAAAACCTAAACCTAAAAAAAAACCTAAAAAATAAAAAAAAATTTAAAAATAAACATAAACCATTAAAGAAAACCTAAACCTAAAAACAAAATAAAATAAACCAAAACCTAAACTAAAATAAACTAAACTAAAATAAATAAAACCTAAACCTAAACCTAAACCCTAAACAAAATAAAATAAACTAAAAATAAACCTAAACCTAATCTAAAAATAAAACCTAAAGCCTAAACCTAAAAAATAAAATAAAAACCTAAACCTAAAATAAAATAAAAATAAAACTAAATTATGTCACCCTTAGAAATGAAACAAAAGAAAACACAAATTAAAATTCTCAAATCAATTAAACTACTTGAAGTGAAATCAACCTTTCATGTTAAATTGAATCTTTCAACACTTAGAAAATACAACACTAATGCCTAAAAGACTTACTATGCAAGCCTTAATACACACATTAAATTATGTCACCCTCTAAGTTAGGATGGTGTATGATGTGGTGTATGTTTTGTTTTATGATGTATTTTTTTAGATTGAATGTTAAGGTGTATGCTTTGTAGACTGGATGAAAGGCCAATATTAGCCTAATCATGTTTTCTGCAGGGGTTTATGCTTAAGTGATGCTTAAAAATAAATGTGAACGCTTTTTTTGCAGGTTGCTTAAAACCTTAAGCATAATTCAAGTTAGGACAGGTCAGCTTAGTTAGCCATTTGTAGGGTGCTAAGTCCAAATTATAAATATAGTTACTTAGGATTATATGTATATTTAGTTAACCTCTATATTGCAGGTGTAGTTAGATTTACTTTTCCCCCATAAAAGTAATTTTTTGCAATAGGAATTAAGATTAGTGTTATGGGCGATTAGGATGAGCAGTGGCCAGAAGGCTTTGTCTTGGGGTGCCTGTGATGCCTTTGAAGCAAGCACCATCCAAATCAAAGAAGGAACGAATTAAGAAATGGAGAAATGAAGAAAGAAGACCTTCATAGCATTTAATACAATTATAATTATTCTTTCATATTCTATGTTGTATAAGAGTAGAGCTCGGCTACCCTTCTTTTCTCTCTTCAGGTTGTACGGCGGTACCCGACCTCATCGGCCTTTTCTTCTTTTATGATAGATTATATAATTGTTTGATGTTATGTTTACATTGTGCATTAGGATGGCATGCTTTTCATTATTTCTTAAATAATTGATGCTTTAATGTGTGGCTTGGATACGATGCGGCTCTTGGGATAAAAATTGCTTTTCTACCCAACTAATCACTCATAACTAAATTTTAAACAACTCATAACCTCATCATAAAGCCTAAGAAATAAATAAGATAATTAAAATATTTAGCAACCCCTTAGCTATATGGTTGTATGTTTCACATCATGCATGCATATTCTTTCTCTATTGAACATGAAAGATCTCCATCCTTGCACAATAAAGGAATGCTTCACTTGTGAGGGCATCCTTTGTGGTGGAGAACAACATTTTGTAGCTGATTTAACCTGTAACATATTTAATCATGCATTTAAGCATAAGAAATCCTATAGCCTCTATCAAAATGATCTGTCTAAAAAGAAATAAAAGTTGAAAATATTTTGCATCTATAGATTAAGTCATATGCTCATACCACTCATGCCCTAGTCTCTTATGGAGTGTGTTTAGGACTTTAGTCTCTTCTTAATTAAATAACTACCCTAGCTATCTTGCAATTCATAAAACCAGACTACATGGTTTTAAAATCATAGGAGGAGTTAGTTGGCAGCCACTCCAAGTGGTTATAAGTCTAGTTAGGCAATTTATTCTCTCTTGTGGAGGTAAACCCTTATGTCCACCTGTCACTTAGATTTAGGTCGTGCTTTAGCTCGTACTAACACTCCCTAGATTGAGGATCCAAGGTAGCTATTTCATTTGGGCTACGAGCATAAATCCTTACCTCTTGGGCATTCCCATAACCTTGTGTTTCTAGATTATCAGCCCAAGTAATATAATTAATTTTCAACTCAACACATATAAATCTCCTCAACTTCAAAATTATAACCCCAACCATAGGATACATAAATTTAAAACTAAACTTAAAAAATAAGTTAAAAGAAACAAACCTAAATTAAAATAAATAAAACAAAAATAATTAAACTAAACTAAATAAAAATAAAAAATAAACCTAAATAAAAATAAAAAATAAAATAAACTAAATAAACCTCTCTGGCCATAATTTTCTTTAAAACCCTAAACCCAACCCTCACCATAAATCCTCCCTAAATCAATCTAAACCATAAACATAACCCTACTACAACTCTAAACTCCAACCATAAACTACCCCACCCCACCCCTGCTTCCTCCACCCACTAAACCCTCTAAAACCTCCTGGGCCCTAAACTACTCCCAAATCCTAAACAAACTCATACCCTAAAAACCTAGAACCCACTGAACTGACCTCTAAACCTAAACCTACTAAATCATAATAAACTAAAATAAACTTAAACTTAAAAGACCTAAATGATCCCTAAATATAACAAAGATAATAAAACCTACCTAAAAAAAATAAACCTAAACCTAAAAAAAGATAAAATATTGAAAAAATATTACTTAAAGATAAACTAAGATAAATCCTTAATAAATAAGCTAAACTAAATAAAATAAAAATAAACTAAATCAAAGATAAAATAAACTAAGATAAATAAAATAAACTAAATGACCTACTCTGGTTTATTAAAAAATATAAAATAAACCTACCCTAAACTCTACCTCAACCACATAAATCTAAGCTTTCTACCCTAAACCCTGGGCCCTGGGCCCTACCCAGGCCCTAAACCCTGATCACTAAACCCTGGGCCCTCTAAAAACCCTGGCTCCCTAAACCTAGCAAACCAAGATAAATAAAACCTAAAAATGAATAAATAAATAAAATCTACACCAAAATAAAATAAAATAAAATAAAATAAAAATATAAACTAAAACCTAAACCTAAAGCTAAAGTTAAACCTAAACCTAAAAAAATTTAAATAAAAAATGAAAACTAATCTAAAATAAAATAAACAAATACCTAAGCTAAACTAAAAATAAAAACCTAATTAAAATAAAAACTAAATGAAAAATAAAAATAAAATAAACCTAAAATAAAATAAAATAAGAACTAAATAAAAACATAAACTTTAAAATGAAACCTTAACAAAATAAAAAAGAAAAACTTAAACCTTAAACTACAAAATAATAATAAACCTAAAATAAACAAAATAAATTAAAGCTAAACCTAAACTAAAATAAACTAAACTAAAATAAATAAAACCTAAACCTAAACCTGAAAAAAACAAAACCTACACCTAAACTTAAACTCAAAAATAAAACCTAAAAGTAAACCTAAAATAAAAATCTAAAACCTAAACCTAAAAAAATTTAATAAAAACCTTAAAAATAAAACCAAAACCTAAAAAATAAAGTAAAAATAAAACTAAACTAAAAAATATACCTAAAACTAAACCTAAACCTAAAAAATAAACTACAATAAAAAACCTAAAGTAAAACAAATAAAGCTAAAACAAATAAACTAAACTAACTAAAAATAAAAATAAACCTAAATCAAAATAAATAAAATAAAATAAACCAAAATAAAAAATAAACTAAATAAACTTGAACCTACCAATTTACTTAATTCTTTTTAAAAATAAACCCTAACCGTAAAGCCTGAACTCTAAAAGTAACCCTAAATCCTAAACCCTAAACCCTAAACCTGCAACCCTAAACCCTAAACCCTAAACCCTAAGCCCTAAACCCTAAACCCTAAAACTTTAAGCCCTAAACCCTAATCCTTAAACCCTTACAACCCTAAACCCAGAACCTAAATCCCAAACCCGAAACCCTAAACCCTAAACACTAAACCCTAAAAACCTAAAAGCCTAAAAACCCATAAACTTAAACAAGAACTAAATAAAACCTAAAAATAAAATAAATAAATAAAATTTGAGCTTAAATAAAGTAAAATAAAATAAAAACCTAAACAAAAACCTTAACCTAAATGTAAACGTAAACTTAAAAATAAAATAAAATAGAAAATAAAAGCTAAAATAAAATAAAATTAATAAAAACCTAAACTAAACTAAAAAAATAAAATAAAACCAAATTTAAAACCAAAATAAAATAAAAACTAAACGTAAAATAAAAATAAAATAAACCTAGAGTAAAATAAAATAATAAATAAAAAACCTAAAACCTAAAATAAACCTAAAATAAATAATTAATGAAACTTAAAATACTTAAAAAAAAGCCTAACCTAAAATAAATAAAATAAAATAAACCTAAACCTAAAGTAAAATAAACTAAACTAAAATGAATAAAACCAAAACCTAAATCTAAACCTTAATCTAAATATAATAAAATAAATTTAAAATAAATCTAAACCTAAACTAACAAATAAAACCTAAAAATAAACCTAAAATAAAACCAAAAAACCTAAACCTAAAAAAAATAAAAAACCTAAACTTAAACCTAAAAAATGAAAAATAAAACCTAAGCCTAAAAATAAAATAAAAATAAAACTAAACTAAGAAACATAAACCTAAACTAAACGTAATAACAAACTAAAATAAAAACTTAAACTAAAATAATTAAACTAAAATAAATAAAAATAAAACCCATATGAAAATAAATAAAATAAATAAATAAATAAATAAACTATTTTTTTTAAAAACCCTAAACCCTAAACCTAAATCCTAAACCATAAACCCAAAACTAACCCTCCTTCCCTAAACTAAATAAAACTCTAAACCCTAACCAACCCTAAATAAACACTACCATAAACCACTTTCCCTCCCTCCAACCCTAACCCCACTTTAAACCCTAAACCCTAAACCCTAAACCCTAAACCCCAAACCCTAAACCCTAAATACCTAAAACCAAAACCTAAAATAAATAAACCTTTAAAATAAATAAATATACATAAACCTAAATAAATTTAAAAAAATATAATAAAAACATAAAATAAGACCTAAAATACAAGAAAATGAACAAATAAAAATAAACTAAAATAACATAAATAATAACCTAAACTAAGCTAAAAAATAAAATAAACCTATGAATAAAAAACCTAAATAAAATCAAAACTAAAAGTAAAATAAAAATAAAAATGACCTAAAATAAACCTAAAATAAAATAAAATAAATACTAAATAAGAACTTAAATTTAAAAAATAAATCTAAAAATATATAAAAAATAAAACTTGAACCCTAAACTAAAAAAAACATGAACATATAATAAAAATAAAATAAACAAAATAAAATAAATCTAAACCTGAAGTAAAATAAACTAAACTAAAATAAATAATACCTAAACCTAAACCTAAAATAAACTAAACATTAACCTAAACCTAAACTAAATAAAATAAAATAAACTAAAAATAAACCTAAACCTAAACTAAAAATTAAAATCTAAAAATAAACCTAAAACTAAAACCTAAAAAAATAAAATCAAAACCTAAACCTAAACCTAAAAAGAAGAAATAAAACTTAAACCTAAAAAATAAAATAAGAATAAAACTCAAAAAAAAATAAACTTAAACCTAAACCTAACCCTAAAAAATAAACCAAATTAAAAATACCTAAACTAAAATAAATAAATGAAACTAAATAAAAATAAAATAATAAATCTAAATAAAAATGAAAAATAAAATAAACTAAAATAAATAAAATAAACTAAATAAACCTAAACCTCTGGTTTGCTTAATTAAAACTTAAATCTTATGTTAACCCTAAACCCTACCCAACCCCTGGGTTTGTAAAATAAACTTAAAAGGCCCACTCTAAACCTCCCTAAATCCTAAATAAATAAAATAAAATAAAAACCCTAACCCTACCACAACCTAAAATAAACCCACTCTGACCAACCCTATTCTAAACCTACCTCCCTACACTCCCAAAACTACCCATCCCTAAACCCAAAAATAAACCCAACTACTCTTACCAACCCTAAACCCTGACCTTCCCTAAACCCTCCTAAAACCTAAACCAAAAAATAATAATAAAACTCAACTAAAATAAACTTAAACCTAAACCTAAACCTAAAAATAAACTAAAATAAAAACCTAAAATAAAATAGATAAACTAAATAAATAAAAATAAACATAAATAAAATAAAAAAATAAAATAAACTAAAATAAATAAAAATAAACTAAACCTAAAATAAAGCATAAACCCTAAATCCTAAACCCTACTCAAACCTAAAACACTAAACCTATAAACCTAAACCTAACCCTAAAAAAACCAAAAAAACCTAAAAACCTAAACCTAAAATAAAATAAATAATAAATAAATAAGCTAAATATAAAATAACTAAAAATAAAACAAAATAAAACTAAACTAAAATAAAAAAATAAAATAAAAAAAAATAAAAATAAATTAAATAAATAAATAAAACTTAAACAAAACTAAAAAATAAAATAAACCTAAGAATAAAAAACCTAAATAAATAAAAAACAAATGAAATAATAATAAAAATAAAAAATAAAATAAAATAAAAACTAAATAAAAACTTAAACTTAAAAAATATACCTAAAAATATACCCTAAAAATAATTAAAAAATTAAACCTAAACCCTAAACTAAAACAAACCTATAACTAAAATAAAAATAAAATAAACAAAATAAAATAAACCTAAACCTAAATAAAAATAAATAAAACTTAAACCTAATCCTAAAATAAACTAAACCTAAACCTAAAACAAATTAAAATAATTTAAAATAAATCTATACTAAACATAACAAAATAAACCTAAAATAAACCTAAAACCTAAACCCAAATTTAATAAAACTAAAACCTAACAAAAAATAAATGAAACCTAAACCTACAAAATAAAATAAAAAATAAAACTCAACTAAAATATAAAAACCTAAAATAAACTAAAATAAAATCCTAAACTAAATAAACCTAATGAATAAACTAAACTAAATAAAATGAAAATAAATCTAAATAAAAATAAAAATATAATAAACTAAATAAATAAAATAAACTAAATAAATTAAATAAACAAACCTACTGTTTACTTAATTTTAAACAAAACCCTAAACCTTAAAAAAAACTACCTACAACCCTAAACCTTAAACCCAAAACCCTAAAACCTTAAAACCTAAACCCTAAATCCTAAACACTAAAACTTAAACACTAAACCCTAAATCCTAAACCCTAAACCAGAAAACACCTAAACCCTAAACCCTAAACCTTAAATCCTAAACATTAAAACTCTAAACTCTAAACTCTAAGCCTTAAACCCTAAATTATTAAACCTACAACCCTAAACCCTAAACCCTAAAAATTAAACTAACCCTAAACCCTAAATCCTAAGAATGGGCAGAACCTTGACAGCATGAACATCATCATCAACTAGGCGAGAGGAGTGATGGAGTTTATAGTCATGGTGTGGTGAGGGGAGATGATATGGGTAGATCCATAGCTGGTGGGGTGGTTGATGGGAATTGGGCAAGAATGGTCAATCCACTGGCTTATGGAGATGTGCCTTTATAGTAGGGATGGTTCTACTAATCTAGGGTATTTTATTTTCTCTATGAGTGCTCATTGTTTATCTATGTCATCGCCTGCGTCTTAGAAAACTTTGAGTGCTACTTGGTTGATCAAATCGAAAAGAAGAAAAGTTGAACCTCAATTTGTCCTCTATTAAAAAAAAACTTAAACCTTGAATCCTAAAATAAAACTTAAACCTTAAACCCTAAACCCTAATTCCTAAACCCTAAACCCCAAACCCCAAACCCTAGACCCTAAACCCTAAATTAAACTTAAACCCTAAACCCTAAAATGCTAAAAACTTAAACCTAAACTAAATAAAACCTAAAAGTAAAATGAATAAATAAACCTAAACCAAAACCTAAAAGAAAATAAAATAAAATAAAACAAAACAAAAAAATAAATAAAACCTTAACAAAATAAAATAAAAAAACCCAAATAAAATAAAAACTAAACCTAAATAAAAAAATTAAATAAACCTAAAATAATAAAATAAAACTAAATAAAAATCTAAACCTAAATAATAAACCTAAAAATAAAACCTAAAACAGCTAAAAAAAAACCTAAACCTAAAATAAAAAATAAAATAAACCTAAACCTAAACTAAAAATAAACTAAACTAAATTAAATAAAACATAAACCTAAAATAAAACTAAACTTAAATAAATAAACATAAACATAAACCTAAACCTAAACTAAAAATAAAATTAAAAAAAAAAAAACCTAAAATGAAACCTAAAAACAAAACCTAAAAAATAAAATAAAAAATAAATGAAATTAAAAAAAACCTAAACCTACAAAATAAAATAAAATAAAACCCAACTAAAATAAACCTAAACCTAAAAAATAAACTAAAATAAATAAACTAAATAAATAAACTAAACTAAATAAAATAAAAATGAACCTAAATAAAATAAAATAAAATAAACTCAAATAAATATAAAATAAACTAAATAAACTAAGTACATAAACTTACCTATTACCTTTTAAAAGAAACCATATCCTAAACCTAATCCTCCCAAACCCCACTAACCCTAAACCCTAAACCCTAAACCCTAAAACTTAAATCCTAAATCCTAAACCCTAAACCCTAAACCTTAAACTCTAAACCCTAAAACCTTAAACTATAATCCTTAAACCCTAAACCCAAAAACCTACAACCCTAAACCCAAAAAGCCAAACCCTAAATGCTAAACCCTAAATTTTAAACTAACCCTAAACCCTAAACCTTAAACTAACCCTAAACCCTAAGAATGGGCACCTTGATGGAGAACATCACCATCAAGGCTCATCTAGATCTAGTGGTGGAGGTGAAGTCAGGAGGTTACCATAGTCATGGTGGGAATCTTGAGGCTGGTGGATATGGAGGTGTGGTGGAGTAGTGGTGGTTATGGATAGGAGGAGTGATGGAGGTTACAATGGTGGTGGTGGCGGAGGGGTAGAGGATATGATGGTGGATCATACTCAGAGGTGGGGTTGTTACATGGGAATAGGGAAACTAAAGAATAATCGATCTGATCTGCTGCTTATGGAATTGTGTCTTTACAATAGAGATGGTTATACTTATCTAGGATTTTTGATTTTCTTTTCGAGTGACCATTTTTAATCTATGTCATCGCTTGTGTCTTAGAAAACTTGGGGTGCTACTTGGTTGATGAAATAAAAAAGAAGAAATGTTGAATCTAAATTTATTCTCTATTAAAAAATATCTTAAGACTTAAATTATAAACCCTAAACCCTAAACTAAAACTTAAACCTTAAACCTAAAACTAAAACACTAAACCTAAACCAAAACCCACAAACACTAAACCTAAACCCTAAACCCTAAACCCTAAACCTCATAAACCCTAACCCTAAAACCCTAAACCCTAAACCCACAAACCATAAAACCCAAACCCACAAACCCTAACCCTAAACCCTAAACCAAATAAACCTAAACTCTAAACCCTAACCCTAAATCCTAAACCCTAACTCTAAAACCTAAACCCTTCTTGAATAAGAGTCATTAGGGGTAGATCTAAAGAATGACCTAATTCTAACATAGTTATGGCAACTAAATAAATGTCTTCAAGAGACTTTCCTATGACTATCAGAGATTTGAATACCCTAAACCATAACCCTCAATCATATTATAACACCATATATTATTTTATAATGTAGAATCATATATTTGAGCATGTAGTAATGTGTTTTTGGATGTTTTAAGATGTTTTGAAATGTTTTAGTATATATTATGTATTGTGCATAGTTATATTAATAAAAATCATAAAAATATTTATTTAATAAATTAGATGATGAAATTTATTAAATTTAAAGTGGGAATTGGGTTGTAGTACCAAAGGTGTGCTACGTCCGTATAGTCTAAAAGTAAGATTTTATGTTTAAAATAAATATTAGATGTTGTAGCATAGTATAACATCATATACATTAATATATTGTTCTGTGCATTTTAAATTCTTTTAGTATTTTACAATCATGCAGTTGAGCCAACACTAGCAATCTTTATAAAAATGTTGATTTAGACTTTAAAATGGTGGTATTTGGCCAAATTCATAATAGGTAGAGCATGGCATCATAACATATTGTACCAATCTAAAATATGTAAGTGATACGACTAAAATATATAGGTTTCTATTGTTTAGACTAATTTTATGATTTTTTATCTTAATAAATCCCTTGTGATGTGATATGCAATGTAAAATAATTTAATATGTTGTAGTGTATTATAATATAGGATGCCATAACATATAGTGCAACATCAAGCATATAGCATACTATGTATTACTACTTATTGTTAAATATTTTAGTTTATTATAGTATGATGTAGTAGAGTTTGTACAAGTATAATTCATAAAAATACTTGATTTATAGGTGAGTTGATGGGATTTGGCCAAAATTAAGGTAAGCTTTAGGAACATCATTGGGGTGTGCTATGGTGTGTCATTTAATCAAAAGAATGGAATTTTTCATCCAAAATAAATGTTCATTTTTCAACCAAATTTTATAATTTTTTTGCTTAAAGTAATTCATTTTAAGGCATAATGTAAGATAATATATTATATGAAAGCATATTAAAATATAATGTACATAATAATATAACTTCACATATATATATGAATGTGGTGGTGTGTTACTAAATGTTATTTTACATTTTAGTATGTTTTACTTTTGTTATAATACATTGGCCCTAAACACACAAAATGTTAATTTGAAGGTTGAGATGGAAGAATTTGGCCAAATTCATGACACACACCAAGACGCAACCCCAAAATTATGCTATTTTGTACCATTTCTAATAGAAAAATAACAATTTTACATCCAAGATGAACATTATTCATATTTTGAGAAAATTTTGCTATCTGTTCCTTTTAGGTGATTCTAATGAGGTCTAATGTTAGACAATATATGACATTATAGCAAATTATAATATTAAATCATATATTATAATATAATATAGTGTGTTAATTCACATTATGTTATGTTTAGCATGATATTATATAGTTAGTTTGAGCTTGCACCATCACAAATCATAAAATATTGATTATAATGTTAAGATGATGTAATTTGAACAAATACATTGTTAGGCTTTTGGTTGAAGTATTAAAGGTGTGCATAAGTGAAGAAATAAAATTTTATGAGAATTCCATGTCAAGGACATGGAGGGAGATTCGTCAGGGGATCACACATGCATTGGACATGACATGTGAGGGGTCTATGTCGAGGGCATAGAAAGAAGTTGGGGATAAGGTTTGAATTTGATTTGATTATGATTTTGGAAAGAAGATATGCTAGGGATAAGAATATAATCCACCGATTAAGATCAATCAACTTTAATTTGTTTTCTTTTAATTGATGTGGAATATCACTAGAGATATGGGGCGAGTCCACTAGGATGGGTATATGAACCTTCCACTAGGGAAGCAGTTGAGTTATCCAGGGATTGGGATTTGAGTTTGATTTCATAGATTTGTTTGGGGATGTGTCCCCTGAGAATAAGAGTTTATTTGGATTTCTTTGATTTAAAGTCTACTAGGGGAGTTGGTTAAATTTGTCTCCACTAAGGAGGTTGGTTTTTAATTTGGTTTGTTTGATTGACTTGTTTATATATGATTTGGGGCAGGAGAAGGGTGTGATTTGACTCCACTGGGAAAAATTAGATTTGGTTTAATTTAATCTAAGTTAATGTATGGACATTGAGAATGGGTTATATCAGCCATGACCTACCTCAGGTTTATAAATCCAAAGGGATAGTCTATCGGCTACAGGGTAGGGCTAGCCAACCTAAGGGGTTGCCTTTCGGTGTGCAACGGTTGTGCTAGGAAGAAGGCGTAGCAGACTTACATCTTCCAAAGCGAGGAAAAACCATTGGGGTGACCTATTGGATGCAGAACAAATCAAATTTGGTCTAGGGCGACTACAAAGTGAATACCACTAGGGACTTATGTCAACTCAAAAGTTATGAGGATTAATTTTATCTTAATTTCATGTAATTTAATATGGTTTGTTTAGTTAGTTTGATTTCAAATTGAGGGCATACTAGCAAGGGATGTGAGCTCGATCAAATTTGAGATTTAATTTATGGACCATTGTGGTGATGGACCCATTGAGAAGTGGCTATATTAGACTTGTCCTATCAAAGATTTACAAATCCAAAGGGATTGTCTACTGGTCATGGGGTAGAGTAAGCCAACTTAAGGGGTTTCCTTTCAGAGTGCAACGACTATGCTAAGAAGAAGGAATAGCAGACTTACATCTTCTAAAGTAGGGAACAACTGTTGGGGTGACCTATTGGTAGCAAAAGAAATTGAACCTGACTTAGGGGCAACTGCTGAGTGAATGCCACTAGGGACTTAAATCAACTAAAGAGTAGTCAAGTGATTCCTATAGGGAGTTTTACTAACACTACCCTAAAAATAGGATGCTTTCTTGGGAAAAGGTACCTTTAAGGGTGTCCTCTAATCCACAAGTGAATATATATTTTATTTATATCTTTGTGGACCTTGTTGGTGTGCTGAGGGACCCCTTGAAAGAGCTATGTCGCCTTGACCAATCTTAAATTTACTGGACCAAAGGAGAATCTGCACATCCATAAGATGGATTCTCCAACCACAAGAGTGGTTACTAGGAAAGAGGAACTGTCCAATATGATAGTAACCCGTGTAATGTCTAAATGGGGTTGCAAAGGACCTGATCCAAATATAGTTTCTATAAGGGTGGTGCTACTAGGGGAGTTATTCTGATCCCTGGAAAAAAAAAGCTTATAGGTGTACAGTGGCCAACTCAAGGAGAAAGTGTAGGACTTACACGACCATGAGTGTATCTAAGGTGCGAGAACCAACCAACCTAAGGTGTATCCATTAGCATGAGTGGTGTATCCATCAGCATAGCTAGAACCAACCAACCTAAGGTGCCCATCGGTGTGCAATGATCAATCTGGAAAGAAACTATGTAGGCTTATAACTTTCTAAGTGGAACTGATCATCGGGATAGTCTATTGTCAGTGGGACAAATGCTAACTGACCTAGAGCGACTACTAAGTGGGGAGCCCCAAAGAAGGATAGAACCCAGACTTGAAGCAATCAGGAGGGAAGGCATCACTAGGAAACTTATCCTAAACCTCAAAAATGCTCAACCCAATCAGTACAAGAAGGCTATTCTAAGAAGAAAGCATAGTAGACTCACATCCTCTTAAATGAAGCCAACATGAGGTATCATACTAGCCACATCGTAAGGCCTACCAAACTGACAAGGTACTCATCGGTGTGTTGTGGCCAAGTAAAGAAAGAAAGCATAGTAGACTTACATCCTCTAAAGCAAGAAGACCACTAGGGTGATACACTAGCAGGGTAGCACATCAGCCTGACCTTGAGAAGCTACTGAGTGAGTATCATTGGGGGTGTAATCTCAACTCAGAGTAGCCCGAGACAAAAGATATGTGTTTATTTTATATGTTTGTGTGTAATTTATGTTTTTGTTATGTCGATGAAAGATAGAATGCATTTCGGGTTCTTACACCTAAACACATCATGGATTCATAAACAAGAATACTTTCAACATGGAAAGAGATTGAATTTAAAATGGAATTTTCATTGATTATAATTATTTTCAAACATGATTTATAATATTTCTTTAAGTAGAACCAATTGATTACTCTCACTTATGATTAATAAGCTGATAAGATCCTCCTTGGTAGGCTTTCTCTATGGCAAAAGGGTCTTCCCAAGTGGGTTCAAACTTGCCTGCCATCTTACGATGGGCAACAATTAGTCTCTTAGAACTAAAATAAGCTCTCTACTTGAAAATCTCAGACCAACTTGTTGTGAGCTTGAATCATTTTAGCTTTGTACAACTCGGTTTTGGCATGCGGCATGTCTCTCCTCAAACCTTCAAGCTCTTCCAACCGCAACTTGGCATTCTATTCTATTGTGATCTTGCTACCCATAGCTATCCTTAATGATGGGAGTTGAACTTCTAATGGTAGAATAACTTTGGACCCATACATGAAAGAAAAAGGGGTACACTAAGTTGGAGTTCTATATATAGTGCAGTAGGCCCACAAAGCTTCAACTAACTACTCATGCCACTATCGTTTGTTATTGGTGAGTGTCTTCTTAGTATTTGGATGAGAGTTTTATTGAAGGGTTCTACTAAGAAGTTTTCCCTCGAGTAGTTTATGGTAGAATATCTCCAATCTATCCTATGCCTATGAGAAAATTTATTGATCTCAGTGCTATTGAATGCAATACCATTATCAGATATAATTTATTGAGGCACTCCAAACCTATATACGAGATGGTTCCTAAAAAATTGAGTACATGCTATGTTATACCCTCTATAAGCGAAATCGCCTTCTCTCATTTGAAAAAATAGTTAGTAGCTAAGATGAACTGATGACCCTTGGAAGAAGAAGCATCATTAGACCCCCTAATACCCCAACACTCGAATGCCATGAGGCCAATGAGGATGTAGAATGTTGGGTGGTTGGTGTAGGACCACACCATATATTTGGCATTGTAGCATCACTTAGCCATATCCATGCAATCTTTGATCATCGATGACTTGTAGTATCCTAGACTCTTGACCTTAGGTTTCATCTTCAAACTGGATTGGTTAGCTCCACATAATCCTATGTGTACCTCAATCATGATCTTATGGGCTTTGTGATTGTCCAAATAATGTAACAATATATGATTGAAAGTTCACCAGTATAGGACACCATCCACAAGAGCATAAGAAAGTAGTCTTATGTTTCATCTTATGAGCTTGGGACTTCTCTTTAGATATTTTTCCTTTATTTAGGTAATCCATGAGTGGTTGCTTCCAATCTAACTCCTCATCCTTCTTGGCAATGGAAACCTCCTTTTCAAGAGAGTACTTTTTTATGAGTTCAGTATCAATAAGGGATAAGACTTGTCTATTTTGAACCTTTATTGATATGGACTCATCTTCGGGACATGCAAACTCCTTGGCAAGGTTGGGTAAAGCATATGCTACAACATTCTCTCCTTGAGGAATCTTATAATTGGTAACCTCTAAAATTTGGCCCAATAACTCCATGGTGTACTTGTGGTAGTGATGGAGCTTGGGCTTTATAACTTTATAGGATCTAGCGATTTGGTTAATAACTAGAGAATCTAGATGTTGATGTTTTGGATGCTTAGAGTAATGGCTAACTCGGTCGATAATTAGAGCATATTGACTTCATTGTTGGTGCAAGGATTGGACATATGATATGAGAATCTCATCACATCACATGGTGAGTTAAGAGAACTATTCCTACCCCGCCTTTCTAGAATAGTAGATTATGGTTCTTCTCCTCTTTGAGAGGAAGCACCATCAAAGTACATCTCCCAATGGTGAATGCTAGTATCCCCAGTTCATGATTTATTCATCGGAGATCATCACTAAGGGAGAGTCAACATGAAGTGGGTGTGCTGCTAAGAAATTTGCTAGCACTTATCCTTTCACCACACATAGGGGTAAGAAGGTAATTTCAAACTGTAAGAGGATCATGGACCATCATGCCAACCATCTGGATAACGTTGACTGTGCCATGAGATATTATAGTGGATTTATCATAGAGATTAAGTTCACCTTATGAGGAAGCATGTAGTGTTGTTGCTTTTGGGATGCAAAGATTAAAGCTAGACAATGCTTCTCAAAGGGTGGATAATAAGCCTCAACAAGGATTAGATGATAGATGAAGTAGTAGAGTGCATTTTCTTCCTTTATCATTGGATTGGGCCAACAAAGCACCAAGTGAGTCATCTAATGTAATAGTGTAAAGTTTAAGCTTCTTGCAGATAGGGGGTTGCTAGAACTAGTGGCATCATTAAGAAATGCTTCATGTCTTTGATGGCATGCTCACACTTATGATCCCACTTAAACTTGGCATCCTTTTTGACAAGTGCTGAGAATGGTTGACATCTTCTCGATAAGTTGGATAAAGAGCATCTTAGATACGCCAACCACCCTTAGAATGATCTGAGTTTAGTTAAACTTTTAGGGGGTGGAATTTCTAATATTGCCTTGATCTTCTCTGGATTGATTTCGATTCCCTAGTGTCGGACAACAAACCCAAGAAATTTCCCTGAAGCTACTCAGAATGCACACTTCAGGGTGTTCATTTTGAGGTTAAATTGTCTTAATTGTTGAAACTACTCTCATGTCAAAAAGATATTCTTCTTTTTCTATACTTTGATCATGATATCATCAACATAGTACTCGACTTGATGATGAATGACTTATTTGAAGATTTGAGTCATATCCTGCTGGTATGTAGCACCGACATTTTTAAGGATAAAAGGCATGATCTTATAGTAATATATTCAAATCAGGGTTCTAAAAGTAGTGTTTCTTGCATCTTCAGGGGCCATCTTTATTTTGTTATATCCAGATGAGCCATCCATGAAAGAGAAGATTGTAGTGGAAATTTGTCTTTTGGACATGCCTTATTTAAATACCTAAAATCAACCCACATGTGAATTTGGCCATTCTATTTCTTAACTCGGATGATGCTGGCTAACTAGGTAGGGTATTTTTCTTCCGGATGAAGCATTGATAAACTTCATAAATGAATTGTTGCTCTTTGTCTAATTGCATGCATCTAGGAGCTTGCTTAATAGGGTTATCAGTTGGCTCTATTACTAGTTTATAGCCTAACTAAGTCAAAACTTTAAACTCAATCAATAGCCTAACTAAGTCATTGGTTTCAATTTTATTCAACAAAGAAGCGGTATGTGCATGGATCTTCTTTAGTTTCTAAGTTGATTTCCTTGAGCTCATTGATGGTTGACTTGATCTCTTCTTCAATCTAGCGAGCATCTTTGACTTCAAAATCATCTGGATCATCTAAAGTTTCTAAGCATAGCTACTCATATGAGTTAATGTGATTTGAAAATAAAACCTATCAGATTCTAAATGATTGGTAAAGACTAGCGGTAATCATCATCATGGATCTCTGAATCTAGTCGATCTTGATTGAGAGCTTTTGCATTTGTTCTTTGATATTCTTTCAAAGTAGTATGACCATTGCTTTGACTAGGTATGTGGGATTAACCCTTTCTTTGATAAATTATGAACACAAGGCAAGTACCAATCAAAAGGTAATTCAAATTAAATCTTTATATGAAATCATCCTCAAGTTCTACATCAACTTCTTGACTTGAGGATGATGCTCCGAAAGAACCTCGAGTCTTCACACATGGACTTAGGGGCTTCCTTAACTACCAAACTCTATTTTGAGAGGAAAGTGGGGTTCGAGCTAAGGCTCCCAACTGATGCATAACTGTTACACATATAATCTTGGATACACTTATGCTTTGCTTTGGAACCTAGTCTTTATCACTATCTAGCTTAAGTGTCACCTCCAAAGGAATATACTGCTGAGAAGAGCTGGCTGGTGTGCTAACTATATAAGACTCATCCTATGAACTGGATTCTAAGTCTGGATAGCAGGTGTACTCTAGGTAGCTGGGACATATCTTCTATTGGGTGGTCAATAAGGAGGATTTCCACCCCTGAGATTGCCTCTGAATGGCCTTTTCCTCTGCCTAGTGGAGGTCAGCTCGTCCTACCTAAATGTTCAAATGGAGTAATGAACTTTGGGTGGAATCTAATGTCAGGCTCCATTTCCTTCTGCAAGTCAATTTTCGCTCCCTTTTATTTTCTTTTTCTTTTTCTCTTTTCTTTTTTTCTTTTTTCTCATTCTTTCTTTTTCTTTTCTTTTCTTTATTTTTATACTTTCAAGTTCAAGATTAGACTTATTTATTTTGAGGGAGGTAGTAAGCCGCATCCCAATATATGCTGACCTCATGAACTATAAATGGCTTGAGATCTCCTTTGACATAATAGACAATCCCAACTCTCACAAACTTTATACACTGATGTAGAGAGGATGAAACTATGTTGTTCTAATTTATCCATGGTCTCCCAAGCAAAGCATTGAAAGATGTATACAAGTCTATAATGTGAAACTTGGTTTCGGTCTTCCAATCATCTCTCTCCAAGGGCAAAACTATGGAGCTAATGCCTGTTGACCTCACTTTTGGAGTGATTCAATCTTCCCATCTTAGACTTAGGAGTCTTCTTGACACTAAGACTTTCTTAGTCATAAGTCACTTCTAACAATTAGGTAAACACTTAACCTAAGCCTAAAGAGACTTGAAGGGTTAACCATAGGATTGGGTTATGCTTTTGGGATTAGGATAATCCAAATCCACCTAACCCCGTCAATCCATGTTCACCTTCTCAAACCAAACCTCAAATTCAATTTAAACATCAAATTCAAAACCAAATCCAAATCCAAATTCTAAAACAAATGATTGAAGCCCATGATCAAATCAAACTTTAAACCCTTTCTAAGCCATGACCTATCCATGGGCATGGCCAAATCATAATCAAAATCATTCCAAAATCAATTGATTTTCTCTTAATAAATTTATATCTTCAATCATCTTCCAAAATATAAATCAAATCTACATTCAAATGATCAAAACTAAATCAAACTAAATCAAATTAAATCAAAACCCTTCACAAGCCTATGACCTATCCATGGACTTAGCCAAATATTAATCCAAATCATCATATTCAATTGATTTTCTCACAAATAAATCATATTTTTAGTCATCTTCACAAATTTAAATGAAAGATACATTTAAATCATCAATATAAAATCAAACCAAATCAAAATCCAATCCTAAGCCACATGACCCAACTCCATGGACTTGGTCAAATTCTTTCAATCCAAAATAATTAAATTGATTTTCTCATGAATCAATCATTCCTTCAATCATATTAACAAATATAAATGAAATAAACAATCATCAAGCCAAACCAAAATCAACCCGAGTCAAACCCAACTTAACCCTTTTGACTTG
The DNA here is from genome assembly GCA_021442155.1 of Cymbidium sinense. Lineage (NCBI taxonomy): Eukaryota > Viridiplantae > Streptophyta > Magnoliopsida > Asparagales > Orchidaceae > Cymbidium > Cymbidium sinense. Next base: position 52,614,366 of record CM038222.1, read on the forward strand.
AAATGTTCAAATGAACCAAAACTGAACAACCCAAGCCAATTGTAATTGAATTTATATATCAATCCCAAATCCATATATAAACTCAACTAAATCAAACTCAATCAAAAAACAAGCCAACTAAACCCAATTGTTCCACTTAACCCAAAGTGGCCAATTTGACCTATTTGACCCAAGTTCTAATCCTACCCAAATTAGATTGAACCAAGCAGATCAAAACCTCCCATCATGATTATTGATCTCCCTAGGTTGATCAATTATCACAAATTGGGTCAAACCAAGTCAACTTGGTCATTTGACCAAGTCAACCCCTTAACCCATATGAACCCGAACTAGCCAAATTGTAACTTAAGACAAATCCCTTGAAACCAATGATTCATACCAAATCAAAATCAATATTTGAATATGACTTGACCTTTAATTGAGTCAAAACAAACCCAATTGGCCCTCTTGACCCAAGTCAACCCAAATTGACCTAAAATACTAAATTGGGTCAAATCAAAATATAAATAAAATTAATTATAACCAATGGCTCAAGTTCATTCCAAATTGATTGTTAAACCTAACTAAAGCCATGACTGGACCCAATTAAACCAAATTGACCTACTTAACCCAAATTGACCTAAAGGTTCAAGTTGGCCTAAATTAAAACCAAATCCAAATTAATTGAAACCAAAGCCTACAATCATCTTCAATTGGTCAACTAAACCTCAACCAACACCCAACCTAAGCTAATTTGGCCAATTTGGTCAAATTGGTAAACCCATTTGACCCAAATGAATTCAAATGAGCCAAAATCAAATATAAGCCAAACTAAACCAAACCAATTGAACCAAAACATCCCAAATGATCATATGAACTTGGCCCAACCCTTGGTTTGACCTATTTTGACCAATTGGTCAACTTGACAACCTAACCTAATTTGACCTAAATGAGTCAAATTGAACCAAACCAAATTAACTCCAATTGACTTGAAATTTGGGCAAACCAACTTTTGGCTCATTTTAAATCTGCCCAAATCAAATCCAATGCTAAATGATCATTCTACCCTTAGGTTAAAGGAATCACATTAGGCAGATCACCCATATAAGTGGTCATTTCCATTCCTTGACCACTTGCTACTCTCTCAATGGTCCATCTAGGCACCTAGGACACTGCTGAACCTGACCCAATGGGTGGTTGGGTTAGCCATGACCCATGGGAGGTGAAATCACCTCACACTCCCCATTGGCATATTTGAAACCCATAGGCCACCCATGATTCCTCCTTGGCAGCCACCTCCACACCTTCAACTTACCAAGTCGAGCCAACTCACCTCTTCCCTACAACCCATGACTCCTTGAGATGGCTAGATGACCATTTAGCCAAAACACCATCTAATCAAGATGAAGGGGTATACACCCCATTATTTCCACTCAAATATAGACAAAATCATTCATGAGCCCTAGCAAGATGAGTCGTTAGAGCCATTCCACTAGCTCCCAAGCTCATTCCTTGATAAAAAAATGCCATTCTCGTCCATCCTAAAATAGGACACTTCTTTTCCAAACTAACTATCCCATTTCTCCATCAAACTCAAATTAACTTTGCGCACCTTCCTATGTCGAGCAATGAATCATCTCCCAAGCTTCCCGAGCACCAGAGGTGGGACTTTGATCAAAGTCAAGCTCCAAATCATTGGTTTTATGGCTTTTGAGAACATCGAGGAATTAATCCAATTGCTACTCAACTAGGCTTCTTCTCCACTATATGTTTCCTCAACCATTTGAGCTCGGTCTTGAACTTCCATGAGGTATGCTTCCAAAAGCTCCTTTGGAAAAAAATGGGTTGGAGCTTTTGAAGAAAACTTGCTTCTCATGTGATCTTGATCGTTGGATTCCCTCCAATCGATGTCGTGAAGGTGTGGGATTCTTTTGGAGTTTATCTGAGCTTGAGTAAGCTCAAATTAAGTGAGCAAAGGTGGATGGACACCATTCTTCCTCACTCTCATGATGTTAGATGACACACCATCCATTCTGCATAATCAGAATGAACGATCATGATTAGATCTGCTAGATCAATCTAATTTAATCCTACTAAGCTATCAAATTAATTGTATTCGTCTGATCTTAGATCAGACGATGGACGAGAAAGCGCGTCCACCACGACCATGTAGGCACTGAGTCGGATAAGTTTTAAGTAGTCAATCCTTCGGTGCCACTTGGAAAGCACGCCTGCGTCGGCGCATGATAAGGATTAGGCTTTAATTAATCATTAATCATTAATGAAACTTCTAAAATCATAACAAATCATAGAGAAATAAAAAATTCAAATAAATACTCATTTTAATGGTATTTCAAAAGAGGTAATTAACAATGATCTTAACTTATTTTTGATAGTAAGGTTTAATTTGAAAATTAATTGGTTGAATTACTCCAAAATTACTTGAGCAAATAATCCCAAATTTTGTGGGTTAATTTAATGGGATGACCTCTGCCTCCCATGATTTTCTTGGGATTTATTGCTCATGTAATTAGGAAAATTAACTAATTAAACCTTAACTAGTTAATTAATGATTTATTAATCCCATGAATAGTAATAAATTGGTTAATTAAGTTTATTAATCATTGTTCAATTATAAGTGAACTAAGGAATTGGGTTGACCCCTTTCCTAAGTTCATTTCACCCTTTTTTCAATAAAATTAATAAGATTTAACTAATTAATTAAATCACTTAATCAAATTGAAATCATAATCACATCATACCTTAATTAATTAAACCATGGGGTAGATCTTTAGCTATTTAATAACCTCGAGGTGTTTGATGAAATTATGGTTAGTCCACATGTGTTGGAAAACCAAAAAATTAATTAATTAAGTCACTTAATTAATTAATATATGAGCCAATTGCATTAGGTTCTTTAAATCAAATCAAATCCATAGCAATTAATAAAGAAGCTTTGGTTTGCTTTAAATAATATTATTTGATTTAATTATTCTTAAGAACTAGTTTGGTTGAATGAATCATATGCTTATATTTGATTGTCCTCTTTCCAATCATGTTAAATTTGGTATGTCATTTGAATTCATGCATCAATCTTTTAAAAATAAAGTAAAATAAAATGGATTTCCTTTATGTAAGTTTGCATCTGGTTATTTAATTTAATATGTGTGGCTATTATCACTATTAAATCCAAATATATCTTTCAAAAGCTTATAAATGAATAATAATATGTGTTATGATGCTAGTTATAAATACATAAGAAATGCATCTTATAGCTTAAGTGTATGAATGTTGAGTTCACTTTCCTCTATTCATGTGTTGATTTATATAAGATTGAATGGTAATGGTATATAGTCAAACATCCAGGAACAGGCTTTTAGCCCAGGAGGTCATTTGTTTACCTCACTTCATTAGTTTAATAATGGAATGTACCCATTTGATTTCATTCATATGTATTTCAACATTAGAATTTGGATAGAGCTTTAATTCATATACATAAGTGATTCAATCAAAAAAATATTCAATCTTTGCTTCTTTCCCTCATTTATCTATATATCCAAGTGTGTCCAAGAAAAGCAAGTATATAGCCTTGACATCTCGAGAATACAAGGCTTTAGTTTGCCCCAAGGAGGTCATTTGATAAACTCATAACCCTGGTTTAACAATAACACATACTTGCCTATATCTTTGTATATGTATATGTGTATGTGATTAGTGAATGAAAATCCCATTTTACATTAAAATTGCATGCATTCATAATTGACTAAGTGGTCTACTTAATTAGCCATATGATTTAGAGCTTACTTTATATGTTCATGTAGACGAATTTACATATGTTTGAATGCAAATGTGTATATAGTCTGGACATCCCGAGAATATGAGGCTTTAGCTAGCTCCTAGAAGGTCACTTGATTACCTCACTTCCCTGGTTTAACAATGGCACATGCCTATTTAATTTCATTCTTATGTCCTTTTTGTATAAGAATTTGGATAAAGTTTTAAATTAATATGTTTAAATAATTCAATCAAATAAAATATAAATTCTAAACATACACATACATTCATCATTTAAGTGTGCTAAAATATGTTGCATGTATAGATACACTTAGGATTTAAATCATATGCATGTTACATGTAATGGAAAGGAATGATTTAATATATTTCATGTGGTAGTAATTTAATTAAATTAATCTTAAGATGCCTTTCATTTTGAAAAGGATTATTTAAAGTGAACCTAAACTTAAGATTGATTAAATCATTTAATAAGCCATTCACTAAAGAGAACTAAATCAAATTAATATACTTTAAAAAGTGACTTAAAGTAGGGATGAAATAGGGAAATCTTCTTTTCCTCTCTTTATAACACTTAGTTGCTAAGTGTAATCAAATGAAACAAAAGAAAATGGAAATTAAAAATACAACACTAATGCCTAATAAGACTTAGCACACAAGCCTTAATACACATTAAATTGAATTAGACTTAGCTCTAAGTTAGGATGGTGTATGATGTGATGTATGTTTTGTTCTATGATGTATTATTTTAGATTGGATGTTAGGGTGTATGTTTCGTAGTTTGGATGATAGTCCAATATTAGCCTAATCATGTTTTCTATAGGGGATTGTGCTTAAGGGATGCTTAAAATAAGCACTTGGGATTATATGTATATTTAGCTAACCTCTATTTTGCAGGTGTAGTTAGATTTACTTTTCCCACATAAATGTAATTTTTGCAATAGGAATTAGGATATAGGAGATTAGGATGAGCAGTGGTCAGAAGGATTTGTCCAAGGGTGCCCTGTGATGCCTTTGAAGCAAGCACTATCCAAATCAAAGAAGGAACCAAACCAAAAATGGAGATATGAAGAAAGAATACCACCATAGCATTTAATACAATTTTAATTATTCTTTCATATTCTAGGTTGTATAAGGGTATAGCTCAGCTACACATCCTTTCTCTCTTGGGTTGCGGTGATGACCTTTTATTCTTTTATGATAATTATATATAGTTTTGATGTTATGTTTACATTGTGCATTAGGAAGGTATTCTTTTCATAGTTTCTTAAATGATTGATGCTTTAATGTGTGGCTTGGATATAATTAGGCTCTTAGGATAAAAATAACTTTTCTACCCAACTCATAACTAAATTTTAAACAACTCATAACCTCATCATAAAGCTTAATACATAAATAATATAATTAAATGATTTAGCAACACCTTAGTTGTATGGTTGTATGTTTCACATCATGCATGCATATTCTTTCTCTCTTGAACATGAAGGATCTCCATCCATGCATGATAAAGGAATGCTTGGCCTTTGAGCATCCCTTGTGGTGGAGAACACCTTCTAGCTAATTTGACCCATAACCTATTTAATCATTCCTTTAGGCATAACAAATCCTAAAGCCTCTCAAAATAATGTGTCTAAAATGAAATGAAATTTGAAAAGATTTTGCATCTATAGATTAAGTCATATGGTCATACCACTCATGCTCTAGTCTCTTAGGGAGTGTGTTTAGGACTTTAGTCTCCTTTTAATTAAATAACCCTAGTTATCTTGTAATTTATAAGACCGGACTACATGGTTTTAAAATGTAGGAGGAGTTAGCTGGAGGCCACTCCAAGCGATTATAAATCCAGAAGTCAGACAATTTATTCTCTCTTGTGGAGGTAAACCTTTATGTCCACCTATTGCTTAGATTTAGGTCATGCTTTAGCTCATACTAAACCTCCCTAGATTTAGGATCTGAGGTAGCTATTTTTTTTAGCTACGAAAATAAATCCTCACCTCTTAGGCATGCCCACAACCTTGTATGGTGGATTATAAGCCTTAGTAATCTAATTAAATTTCAACTAAAAACATATAAATCTCCTCAAACTCAAAATTGTAAAGCCCAACCATAGAATATATTGGAATGCTCTATAGGCTTCCTAGTATCATGAACATTTCATACTTATTTCATTTGGATTCCAAAAGTCATTCTTCTTCTTGAACTTCCCAACTGATTTTCCAAATACAACCAATCATTTGATAGTTTAGCCTTGAAATCTTTGGAGATGATAATTGTCTACTTTAATCAAGAGAATTCTTATGAAATTCCATTTCCTAAGATGTAATTAACTATGGAGGCTTACCTCCATAGGGAACTTAGGAACCTGGTTTAATGTAAACTCTACTTTATTCATCCATGTAAAGTAGGGAAAATCTTTGGTACATTGAAGACCCATTATGCCTTAGAAGTCCTTATTACATGATTAGGTACATTATAGGGTGATGGCTCTATCTTTCGAGATTCATAATATTGACTGATACACCTAGGTCAACCAAAACTCTGGATATGTTGAATTTGCCAACATCCATAGTAATGTAAAGAGGCAGTTGTGCTCAGTCATCCCTAGGAGTAAGTCTTCACAGCTGAATGTAACTAAATAAATACCTAAACCTAAACAATAAACCTAAAAATAAATAAAAAATAAAACCTAAAACCTAAACTAAAAAAAAAAGACTAAACTTAAATTAAGAATAAAATAAACCTATACCTAGACTAAATAAACTAAACTAAAATAAATAAAACTTAAACATAAACCTAAACAAAACTAAACCTAAAATTGAACCTAAACTATATAAAATAAATTAGACTTAAAATAAATCTAAACCTAAAAATAAACCTAAAATAAAATTCTTAAACCTAAACCTAAAAAATTAAATAAAAACCTAAATCTAAACCTAAAAATAAAAATAAAACCTAAACTTAAAAAATGAAATAAAATAAAATTTAACTAAAAATAAACTAAACCTAAACCTAAACTTAAAAATAAACTAAAATAAAAACTAAACTAAAATAAAACCTAAAATAATACACTTCTAAAATAAAATATAAAAATAAACCTAAAATAAAATAAAATATTAAACTAAATAGAGAAAAAATGGGTTTGATTTTTAAAACCATAAACATTAAATCCTACCCAAATCCTATCCTCTGACCCTAAAATAAAAACTAACCATAACCATAAACCCAAAATAAAATGGGTAAATAGACTACCCTACTTTATAGATCTTAGACTTGGATCTTAGATAAAACTTGAGCAAAACTACTAAAGGCTGAGCCCACAAATCTTGACCCCAGGCCCTTGACCCTGACCCACCAACTCACAACCCTAACCCAGGCTGAGCCACAAACCAAAACCCTGGTGACCCCTGACCCTAGCTATGACCCCAGACCCTGGGCTGAAACTGAGCCCTAAACCTGAACCCTGACCACTGACCCAGGCCCTGAGCCCAAAGACCCTGACCATAAAATCTGAGCCATGGTTATACCATACCACTGAAAAAAAAGAGCCTAACCTAAAATAAAATAAATAAAATAGATAAAATAAATGAGCTAAACTTAAATAAGATAAAAAATAAACAGTTAAAAGACAACTACACCCAAGCTACTAAAATAAAATAAAATAAACTATAAAAATAAACTAAGATAAAATAAAATAACTAAACTAAAATATGTATAATAAACCTAACATAAAATGATTAAATAAAATAAAACTAAACATAAATTAAAAATGAAATAAAAAGATAAAATAATTAAAACTAAATAAAAACTAAACATAAAATTAAAAATCCTAAAAAAAAAACTTAAACCTAAAATAAAATAAAATAAACTAAATAAAATAAACCTAAACCTAAACTAAAAATAAATACCCAAACCTAAACCACAAAGCAACTAAACCTAAAAAAAACTAAAATAATAAAACTAAAATAAACTTGAACATAATAAAATAAAACCTAAAATAAACACAAATAAAACCTAAAACCTAAACCTAAAAAAAATAAATAAAACTTAAACCTAAACATAAAAATAAAGAATAAAACCTTAACCAAAAATAAAAAAATAAAACTCATTAAACTAAACTAAACCTAAAAATAAACTAAGATAAAAAAAACCTAAATTGAAATAAAATAAAGTAAACTAAATAAAATAAAATTAAACATAATTTAAAGAGAAAATAAAATAAACTAAAATAAATGGAAAAATAACCTAAATAAAGTAAATAAACTTAAACTTCTGGTTTACTTAATTAAAAATCCACCTACCCTAAATTGTAAAACCCAAAAATGTCTACAGTAACCATAACCCAACCCAACCCTAAACCCTAGCCTAAACCCTGACCCTAAAACCCTGAGCCCTACCCTGAGCCCTAACCCAAACCACATGCCAAAACCAAAACTGAAATAAGATAAAATAAAACTAAAATAAATATAAAAAAACCTAAACTTACATAAGATTAAAATTAAAATAAAATAAAATCTAAACTAAAAACTTAAACTTAAAATAAAATAAAATAAACTAAAATAAAATAAATAAACTAAACTAAACTATAAATAAGTAAACCTAAGATAAAAAAAACCTAAATAAAATAAAAATAAAATAAACCTAAAATAAAATGAGTAAATTTAATAAACTAACAAAACACTTAAAATTAATTAAAATAAAACATACTCTAACTAAACTTAAACCTAAAATAAAATAAAACAAAATGAAATAAATCTAAAACTAAAATAACTAAAATAAATAAAACCAAAACCTAAACCTAAAATAAAATAAACCTAAACCTAAACTTAAACTAAATAAAATTAAAGAAAATAAAAATAAGCTGAAACCAAAACTAAAAAATAAAACCTAAACATAAACTTAAAATAAAAACCTAAATCTATAAAAATAAAATAAAAACCTAAACCTAAGCCTAAAAATAAAAAAATAAAACCTAAACTATAAAAATTAAATAAAAATAAAAATCCTAAACTAAAATAAATTAACCTAAAAAATAAACTAAATTAAATAAAAAATATATACCTAAATAAAAATAAAAATAAAATAAACTAAATTAAATTAGAAATAGTAAATAAAACTTAATAATCCTAAACCTATTAGGTTACTTAATTAAAATAAATAAATAAATATGCCATAAACCCTAAATCCTAAACCCTAAACCCTAAACCCTTAAGCATAAACCCAAAAAACCCTAAATCTTAAAACAACCTAAACCCTAAACCCTAAAATAATAAACCCTAAACTAAACCCCAAAACCAATCCCACCTTAAACCCAAATCCTAAACCCTAATTCCTAAATCTAAACCTAAAGTAACTAAATAAATTAAAAAATAAACCTAAACCTTAAAACCTAATAAACCTAAACGTAAACCTTAAGAATGGGCATGAATGTCACTGAGCTTAGATCTGGCGGTGGAGGTAGAAGCGAGGCATGTTATCATTGTGGTGGTGGGATCGGAGATCTTTGGTGGATATGGAGGTGGTGGTGGGAGTAGTGGTGGTTATGGAGGTGGGAGGAGTGGCGGAGGTTCTGGTGGTGGTGGCGGAGGAGAGATCGGGATATGATGGTGGATCCCACTACTGAGAGTGTGGTGGTTATGATGGGAACTGAGCGAAATGGCCAGATTCGATCTGCTTATGGGCTGTCTTTACAATGGAGAGGGTTCTAGTTATCTGGGGTTTTTGATTTGCTCAATGCATGCTCATTTTTTACCTATGTCATCGCTTGTGTCTTAGAAAACTTGGTGTGTTACTTAATTGATGTTATTGAAAAGAAGAAATTTTGAATATGAATTTGTTCTCTATTAAAAAAGACCAAAAACCTTAAACCACAAACTAAAATTTGAATCCTAAACCTAAAATTTAAACCCTCCCTAAACCCTAAACCTTAAACCCTAAAAACCCTAAACACAAAACCCTAATACCTTAAATCTTAAACTATAAAACCTAGACCCTAAACTAGAAAAAATGCCCCTAAACCTTAAACCCTAAACTAACCTTAAACACTAAACCCTAAAAAGCTAATCAGCTAAACCTAAACAAAATAAAACTTAAAATTAAAATAAATAAATAAACCTTAACCAAAATAAAATAAATAAAATAAAATAAAATAATAAACTAAAACCTAAACCTTAACCTAAAAAAGAAAATAAAATAAATAATAAAAATTAAACTAAAATAAAATAAAATAAATAAAAACCTAAACTAAACTAAAAAATATAAAACCTAAATAAATTAAAAACTAAACCTAAAATAAAACTAAAATAAACCTAAAAAATAAAATAAAACTACATAAAACTTAATTCTAAAAAAAAAACCAAAATAAAACCTAAAATAAATAAAATAAAATAAAATCTAAAAAATAAATAAACCTAGAATAAATTAAACTAAATAAAAAATAAAATAAACCTAAATAAAATAAAATAATAAATAAATAAAATAAATAATAAACTAAATAAACTAAGCTAATTTACTTAAAAAAAAATAAAGATAAAAAAATAAAACTAAAAAAACAACCTTAAACCAAACACTAAACCATAAAACTAAACCCCAAACCAACAAACTGAAACCCAAAACCCTAAACAAACTAAATTTGGATCCTAAACCTAAAACCCTCCTAAACCTAAAACCACAAAAACTAAAACTAATACCTTAAACCTAAAATATAAAACTACTAGGCCCCTAAAAAAAAAAATTTAAAATAACCAACAAAATAAAATCTAAACTAAAAAAATAAAACTTAAAATAAAATAAATAAATAAACTTAAAATAAAATAAATAAAATAAAATAAAATAATAAACTAAAACCTAAACCTTAACTAAAAAGAAAATAAAATAAATGATAAAACTAAACTAAAATAAAATAAATAAAACCTAAACTAAACCAAAAAATATAAAACTTAAATAAATTAAAAACTAAACCTAAAATAAAACTAAAATAAACCTAAAATAAAATAAAATAAAAACTACATAAAAACTTAATTCTAAAAAATAAACCAAAAAATAAAACCTAAAAATAAATAAAAAAATAAAATAAAAAAATCAACTAAAATAAATAAACCTAGAATAAATAAGCTAAACTAAATAAAAATAAATAAATAAATAAAAATAAAAATAAATAAACTAAAATAAATAAAATAAAATATAAACTAAACTGTTTGCTTAATTTTAAAATAAAGATAAAAATAAAATAAAAAAAACAATATAAACCTACCTAAACCATAAATACTAAACCCACTACCTAACAACTCCTAACCTATAAACCTAAACCTAAAACAAACCCTAAACCACAAATCTTAAACTCCACAACTCTAAACTCTGAGCCTTAGGCCCTACCACAAAAACACTGGCCCAAACCCCAGGCCCCAGACCTAAAACTAAACCTAAATCCTAAAACCTAAACCTAAAAAACTAAAATAAAGCTAAAATAATAAATAAAAACCTCAACCTAAATATAATAATAAAATAAAATAAAACCTAAAATAAAGCTAAAATGAAATAAAAGAAAAATAAAAAAAAATAAAAAAATTAAATATAAAATAAAAATTTAAACTAAACTAAAACAAAATAAACCTAAAATAAAACTATATAAAATAAAGCTAAGCTAAAATAAAATAAAATAAACCCAAAATAAAATAAAATAAAATCTAAATAAAACTTAAAAATTAAAAAAAACATAAAAATAAAATAAAAAATAAACTTGGACCCCAAACTAAACAAAACCTAAAAAAAATAAAACAAAATAAAATAAACATGAACTAAAATAAACTAAACTAAAATAAATAAACCCTAAAACCTAACCTAAACTAAAAAATAAAATAAAACCTAAACCTAAACTTAAAATAAAGAATAAAACTTAAACCTAAAAATAAAATAAAATAAAATAAACTAAAATAAACATAAACACTAAAACAAAAATAAACTAAAATAAAACAAAACTAAAATAAATAAACTTAAAGAATAAACTAAACTAAATAAAATAAAATAAACAAAATAAAATCAATAAAGAACAAAACTAAATAAAATAAAATAAACTAAATAAACCTAAAACTCTAAATTACATAATTTAGAAAATAAAACCCAAAACCTAAACTTTGACTAAAACTAAATGCTTAACTCCTAAAACCACAAAAACCAAACCTAAAATAAATCCCTAGACTAATCCTAAACACTAAAATAAACCCTAGGCCCTGGACCCTGGCCCAGGCCAGACCCTAACCCAGGCACTAAACTGACTACCCTCCACATCTGACCACTAAACCTTGACCCTAGGCTCACCATGATCCTAAATATACCTGAGGCCTAAACTCCAAGGCATACAGGACACTAAGCCCAACCTGACCATCCCTAAAGACCCTAGGCCCTAAACCCTGAGCCCTAAACCAACTGACCTCTAAACTATAAAACCAGATAAATAAATACCTAGGCAAAAGATATTCTGATACCTACCTAAATAAATAGATAAAGATAAAAATTAAAATAATTAAAATAATAAAACCTATTTAACTAAAGATAAACTATTAAATAAAATAAAATAATACCTGGATAATTAAATAAAATCTGCTACCTATAAATAAAAAATAAAAAAACTAAACCCTAAACAAAAAACCTAAAATAAAATAAAATAAATAAAATAAAATAAACCTAAACCTAAACTAAAAAACTAAACTAAACTAAATAAAATAAAATAAACCCAAACCTTAACTTAAATAAAACCAAAATTAAACATAAAAAATAAACCTAAAACCTAAATCTAAAATAATTTAAAAACCTAAAAAAATAAAATAAAATAAACCAAAATAATAAAAATAAAACTCAACCAAAATAAATAAAACCTAAAAATAAAAAAAATAAAACCTAAACTAAAATAAGTCTAAAATAAATAAACTAAAATAAAATAAAAAATAAACCTAAAAAATAAAAATAAAATAAACTCAAATAAATAAAAAAAATAAACTAAATAAACCTAAAACCTCTGGTTTACATAATTTAAAAAACCTTAAACACAAATCCTAAAACCTAAAGTAACCTCTAAACCATAACCCTAAACCCAAACTCTAAAAACCTAAAAACCTAAACCCAAACTAAATAAAACCCTAAACCATAAACACTAAACCCTAAAACCCTAAACCTAAACACAAGCTAAATAAATTAAAAAATAAACCTAAAAAACCTAATAAAACTAAACCTAAACCTAAACCCTAAAAAATGGCAGAACCTTGATGAATGAAATATTATCATCAACCTGTCTAGTTAGTGGTGGAGGCAAAGCGGAGATGGTTGCTATGGTTGTGAGGATCCGGAGGTCTTGGTGGATATGGAGGTGGTGGTGGTGGTGGTTATGGAGGCATGAGTGCGGGGAGGTTATATGGTGTGTGATGGAGGGAGAGAAATGATCGATGGTGGATCCTACTTGAAAGGCCGGTGGTTCAGAAACTGGGCGAAGAATGGCCCACGATCTACTTGCTTGAAATTGTGTTTCTAGAAGATGGTTCTAGTTATCAGGTATTGATTTGCTCAATGCATGCTCATTTTGATCTATGTCATCCTATCAAACTTGGTGTGTTACTTGGTTGATGAAATCAAAAGAAGAAATGTTGAATGTAAATTTATTCTCGTTAAAAAAAACAAAACCCTAAACTAAAACACCCTAAACCTAAAACCTAAAACCCTAAACCCTAAAACCATAAAACATAAACCCTAAAGCCTAAAACCAAACCCTAAACCCTAAACCAGAAAACCCATAAACCCTAAACCCTAAAATAAAAACTAAAAACTAGTTAAAACATAAATAAAAATAAAATAATAAACATAAACTAAAACTAAACCTAAACCTAAACCTAAAAACAAAATAAAATAAAATAAAACTAAATTAAAATAAATAAATAAAAAAACCTAAACTAAATAAAAATAAAAAAAACCTAAATAATAATTAAAAAATAAAATAAATAAAAAATAAAATAAAATATAAAACTAAATTAAAACACAGATTAAACCTAAAATAAAATAAAATAAATGATAAATATAAACCCCAACTAAAAACCTAAACCTAAAATAAAAATTAAACCTAAAACTAAATTAAAATAAACTAAACTAAAATAAATAAAAGCTAAAACCTAAATAAAAATAAACTAAACCTAAAAACTAAAATAAAATAAAATAAACTAAAAAAACTTAAACTAAAAAATAAAACTAAAAAATAATTAAAATAAAACCTAAACTAAAAAATTAAATAAAACCTAAATTGAAACCTAAAATAAAATACCTAAGACTAAAATAAAATAAAAAAAATAAAACAATGCTAAAATGAACTTAAACCAAAAATTAACTAAAAAAATAGAAACTAAAATAAATGAACCTAAAATAAATAAATAAAATAAACCTAAATCAAAATAAAAATAAAATAAACTAAACTAAAATAAAATAAACCAAATAAACCTGGGTTTGAATTTAAAAAAATAAAAATAATAAAATAATAAAACCCAATGGACCACATGCCACAAAACTGACCTAAAATAAAAACTTCTAACTGAGCCCAAACCTCATGCCTAACCCAAAATACTAAACTCTAAAGATCCTAAACTCTAACCTAAACTAAAAATCCTAAACAATAACCACAAAACCTAAAATGAACCTAAAATAACTGACCTAAACCTAAACTGACTGAAACCACATAAACCACAAATACTCTAAACCTGAACCCTGAGCCCAACCCAGGCCCTAAACCTTAAACTAAATAAACTAAACACTACCATAACCCACTAGGCCCTGAGCCAAACCCTGAGCTGACCTGAGTTATAGGCCTATGAACCTAGATCTTGCCAAAAACCTTGACTATGAGCCCTGGGCCTACACTGACCCTAACTGGGCTACCCTGAGCTGACACTGGGCCCTGAATACAAAACCACTGACCACTTGAGCTGACCCTGACTGACCTGCTAACTGACACTAGGCCATAAATGGGCCACAACTCTCCTAAATACTAAACTCAAGATCTATAAACCACTGAACCTGAAAACCTGAGACTGAACTGACTCCCACTTGACCTAACTCACACTAAATACCATAACCCTACCCTGGGCCACTGAGCCAAAACTCCTAAATAAAGTAAAATATAACCCTAAAACCCTAAATAAAACTAAAATCAAAAAAACCTAAAGCTAAATAAATAAAATGTAAAATATAAACTACTAAATGAAATAAAAAAAATAAATCAAACTAAATCCTAAATCAAAAATAAAATAAAATAAACTAGTCCAAAATTAAAATAAAACAAAATAAAATAAACATAAATAAAAAATGAAGATAAGAATAAAAACCAAAAAAATAACTAAACATAAAATAAATATAAATTAAAATAAAATAAACCTAAAACAAAATAAATAAAATTAAATAAAACCTAAACCTAAAATAAACTTAAAAAAACCTAAAATAAATAAAATAAAACTTATACCATAAACTAAAAAGAAAACCTAAACCTAAAATAAAACTAAAATAAATAAAACCTAAATCTAAAATAAACAAACCTAAACCTTAATCAGATAAAATAATAAATAAAACCTAAACCTAAACTAAAATTAAACATAAAATAAAACCAAAATGAAAACCTAAAACCTAAAAGAAAATAAAATAAAACCAAAACCTAAAATTTAAAATAAAAATAAAACCTAAAACAAAAAAAAATAAAAGAAAAATAAAACCAAACTACAAAATAAACATATAAACCTAAATAAAAAAAAAACTAAAATAAAAACCTAAACTAAAATAAATAAACCTAAAATAAATAAACTAAATTAAATAAAAAATTAAATAAACTAAATAAATAAAAATAAACTAAATATTCTAAACCAACCGGTTTACTTAATTTTAAAAACCTAAAACCCTAAACCCTATAACCTAAACCCTAAACCTACAACCCTAAAATCTAAACCTAAACTTAAAAATAAAAATAAAACCTAAACCAAAATAAAATAAAAAAAATAAAAAAAAATAAATAAAACCTAAACTAAACCTAGAAAATAAACCAAAAGAAAACTTAAAAAATAAATAAACCTAAATAAATAAACTAAATTAAATAAAATAAAAATAAAAGTAAATTAAAATAAAAATAAAATAAACTAAAATAAATAAAACATTATGTGAATGTGAATTTGAATTTAAATTTGTTCTCAGTTAAAAAAACACCAAAAACCCTAAACTCTAAACTAAAACTTGAACCCTAAACCCTAAACCCTAAACCCTAACTATAAACCCTAAACCCTAACCCTAAACCCAAAGCTCTAAACCCTAAACTAACCCTAAACCCTAAGTTAGCAGCAAACTTAAACAAACCCTGGACTAAAACCTAAAAACCCTAAAATCTGATCATGAGCAACAAAAAACATCCTAAAACACAAACCCTAAACCCTAAACCTAAACCATAAACCTTAAAACCTAAATAAACTAAAAGGCAAAAATAAAATAAATAAAAACTTAAACCTAAATAAAATAAAAATTATAAAAAAATAAAAATAAAAATAAAGCCTAAACTAAAACCTAAACCTAAACATAAAATAAAATAAAATAAAATAAAATAAAATATGCTAAAATAAAATAAAGAAAACCTAAAAAACTAAATGCTAAAATAAACTAAAGAATAAAAAACCTTAATAAAATAAAAAACTAAACGTAAAATAAAATAAACCTAGTAAAATAAAATAAAACTAAATAAAACCTAAACCTAAAATAAACCAAATAAAGCCTAAAATTAAAATAATAAAACTAAACTCTAAACTTTAAAAGAGCTAAAAATAAAATAATAATAAAATAAACCTAAACTAAAATAAATAAAAAAACCTAAACCTAAAATAACTTAACCTAAACTAAAAAAATAAAATTAAAATAAACCTAAAATTAAACTAAAATAAAACCTAAAATAAACCTAAAATAAAACCTCAAACCTAAGCTAAAATAAAAATAAAATGTAAACCTAAAAAATAAAATAAAAATAAAACTCAACTAAAAAATAAACCTAAACCTAAAATAAACTAAATAAAATCTAAATTAAAATAAATAAATTAATCTAAATAAAATAAAATAAATAAAAATAAAAAATTCAAATCAAATCAAATAAATAAATAAATAAAATAACTTGAACTCTTGGTTTACTTAATTTTTTTTTAAAAAAAAACCACAAAATAACCCTAAATCCTAAAACTAACCCTAACCACAGCCACCCTAAACTCTAAACCCTAAAACAAACTCTCACCTTAAACCCTAAACAAACCTAAAACCACAAACCCTAAAACTAAACTAAAACCCAAAACCTAAAAACCACAAACCTAAACCACCTAAACTAAACCCCAAACCCTAAATGACCCTAAACTAAATAAAAAAATAAAATAAATAAAATAAACCTAAACCTAAACTAAAAAAAATAAAAAAATTAAAATAAAACATGAAAAACCTAAAAAAATAAAATAAAACCAAAACTTAAATCTAAAATAAAATAAAACCTAAACCTAAAGAAAAAAAATAAAAATAAAACTTAACTAAAAAATAAACCTAAACCTAAAACATAAACTAAAATAAAAAACTTAAACTAAAATAAATAAACCTAAAATAAAAAACTAAAGTAAATAAAAAAATATAAACCTAAATAAGAATAAAAAATAAAATAAACTAAAAAAATATAAAATAAACAAAATAAACCTAAACCTGCCATTTTTAAAAAAAACCCTGGACCCTAAGTAACCCTAAATCTACAACCTAAATATACCTAAATCCTAAGAACTTTAAAAACCTTAAAAACTAAACCTAAAAACAAACAAAATCCTAAACCACAAACCCTAAACCCTAAACCCTAAACCTACACCCTAAACCCTAAACCCTAAACACTAAACCCAAACCCCTAAACCTAAACCTAAGTAACTAAATAAATTAAGAAATAAACTAAACTCTAAAACATAATAAAACTAAACCTAAACCTAAACCCTAAGAATGGGCGAACCTTGATGCAGAACATCATCCAACCGTGCTCGCCTACTGGTGGAGGCAAAGAGAGTCTATCACAATGGTGGTGGGGATCTAGAGGTGCTAGTGGATATGATGTGGTGGTCGAAAGCAGTGGTGGTTATGGATGCGAGAAACCAGAGGTTATACCGTGGAGTGGCAAGGGAGAGATCGGGGATATGATGGTGGATCCTACTACTGAGAGGCGTGGAGGTTAAGGAACTGAGAAACTAAAGAATGGCCGATCGATCTTTATGGAACTGTGACTTTACAAGAGAGATGGTTCTAGTTATCTAGGGTTTTGATTTTCTATGCGTGCTCATTTTTATCTATGTCGCTTATGTCTTAGAAACTTGGTGTACTTGGTTGATGAAATTAAAAGAAGAAATGTTGAATTTGAATTTGTTCTCTGTTAAAAAAACCAAAAATCCTAAACCATAAACTAAAACCTGAACCCTAGACCTAAAACCTAAACCATCAACCCTAAACCCTAATCCCTAAAAACCCTAAACCCTAAACCTTAAAACATAAACACTAAAACCCTAAACCCTAAACCCTAAAACTCTAACCCTAAACCCTAAACCCTAAACCATAAAACCTAAACCCCAAACCCTAAACCCATAACTAACCCTAAACCTAAACCAAAAAAGTAAAAAAACCTAAACCTAAACTAAATAAAACCTAAAAATAAAATAAATTAAAAAACCTAAACAAAAAATAAAATTAAAAATAAAATAATATAAAAACCTAAACTAAAACCTAAACCTAAACCTAAACCTAAGAGGAAAATAAAATAAAAAATATAAACAAAACTAAAATAAAAAAATAAAACCTAAACTAAACTAAAAAAAATAAAAAATCTAAATAAAATAAAAACTAATCTAAAATAAACCTAAAATAAAATAAAACTAAATAAAACCTAAACCTAAAAATGAATAAATAATAAAACCTAAACCCTAAACATGAAAGAAAAACCTAAACCTAAAATAAACATAAACCTAAACTAAAATAAATAAAACTAAAAGAAATAAAACCTAAACCTAAACCTAAACCTAAACCCTAAATATAATAAAATAAGCTAAAAATAAACCTAAACCTAAACTTAAAAAAACCTACAAATAAACCTAAAATAAAAAACCTAAACCTAAACCTAAAAAAAATAAAATAAAGCCTAAACCTAAACCTAAAAATAAAAAATAAAACATAAACTTAAAAAATAAAAAAAATAAAACTAAACTAAAAAATAAACATAAACCTAAACATAGACTTAAAAAATAAACTAAAATAAAAAACCTTAACAAAAATAAATAAACCTAAGATAAATAAACTAAACAACAACAATAACAATAAGCCATTATCCCCCTAAGTGGGGTCTCCTACATGAATCCTTCATCTCCATTATGTCCTATTATGTGTCAAATTCTCATTCAATTCAAGTCTACTAAGGTCATTTCTTACAGATCTTAACCATGTATTTTTAGGTCTACCTCTACCTTTCTTAACCTAAGGAAAATCTAATGCATCTACTCTCCTAACAAGGTCTCATTGACTAGACGCTTTATGTGGCCAAACCATCTAAGGCCACTCTCTAATTTTATATACCACCGGAGCTACTCCAACTTTTTCTGAACAAACACATTTCATTTTATCTCTAAGAGTAAAGCTACTCATCCACCTGAGCATCCTCATCTCTGCAACACTTAACTTAGTCTCATGCTTCTCTTTTATTAGCCAACATTCTACACCCTAAGTAGTACTTTTTTATCACACAATAGGCCAGATGCATTCCACCACTTCAACCATCCAACTTGAATTCTACTAATAACATCTCCATCTATTTCACAATCATTTTAAATAATAGCCTAAATATCTGAATCACCACACTTTTAATGACTTGTTCACCTAACATCATAACACGACCACTATAACTTGTACAACTAGAATTACACTCATAAATAAGCTAAACTAACTAAAAATAAAAATAAAATAAATAAAAATAAATAAAATAAAATAAACTAAAATAAATAAAAAATAAACTAAATAAACCTAAACCTACCAATTTACTTTTAAAAAATAAAAAATAAAATAAAATAAGAAAAAAACAACTCTAAACCCAAAAACTAACCCTAAACCCTAAACCCTAAAAGCTAAACCTACAACCCTAAACCCTAAACCTTAAATGCTAAACCCTAAACCTTAAACCCTAAAACCCTAAACCCTAAACCCTAAACCCTAAAACCTACAACCATAAACCCTAAACCCTAAACCTCAAACCCAAAACACTAAACCCTAAACCCTAAAAACTTAAAAACCTAAACCTAAACTAAATAAAACCTAAAAATAAAATAAATAAATAAACCTAACCCTAAATAAAATAAAAAGTAATAAAATAAAAACTTAAACTAAAACCTAAACTTAAACCTAAACATAAAATAAAAAATAAAAAAACTAAACTAAAATAAAATAAATAAAACTAAACTAATAAAAAATAAAATAATCCTAAAATATAAAACCTAAATAAAATAAAACTAAATGTAATATAAAAATAAAATAAACTTAAAATAAAATAAAATAAAAACTAAATAAAAACCTAAACCTAAAAAAGAAACCAAAAAATAAAACCTAAAAACAAATAAAAATAAAGGCTAAACCCTAAAGTAAAAAAATAAACCTAAACCTAAAATAAATAAAATAAAATAAACCTAAACCTAAAATAAAATAAACTAAACTAAAATAAATAAAACCTAGACCTAAAAATAAAAAATAAACTAAGCTTAAACCCTAAATAAAATAAAATAAAATAAATAAAAAATAAAACCTAAAAATAAATCTAAAATAAAAACCTAAAATAATAAAATAAAAACCTAAACCTAAAAATAAAAAATAAAACATAAAACCTAAAAAATAAAATAAAATTAAAACTAAACTAAAAAATAAACATAAAGCTAAACCTAAACCTAAAAAATAACTAAAATAAAAAACCTAAACTAAAATAAGTAAACCTAAAATAAATAAACTAAACTAAATAAAAAATAAAATAAACCTAAATAAATAAAAAATAAAATAAACTAAAATAAAAAAATAAACTAAATAAACTTAAACCTACTGGTTTACTTAATTTTTTTAAAAAACCCTAACCCTAAACCCTAAAACTAACCCAAAACCCAAAACCCTAAACCCAAAACCTAAATCCTAAACCCTAAACCCTGAACCATAAACACTAAACCCTAAAACCTAAACCTTAAACCCTAAACCCTAAAACTCTAAACTCTAAACCCTAAAACCCTAAACCCTAAACCTTAAACCAACCATAAACCATAAACCTTTAAAAAAACCCTAAAGGCTAAACACTAAACCCTAATCCTGCTAACTAAATCCTAAATCTAAACCTTAAACCCTAAAGCCTAAATTAAACTAAACCCTAAACTTATACTATAACCCTAAACCCTAAATCCTAAAACCCTAAACTACTCTAAAGAATCTAAAACTTAAATGAAACCCTAAACCCTAAACCCTAAACCCTAAACCCTAAAACCTTAACCCTAAACCCTAAACCCTAAACCCTAAACCCTAAATCCTTAACCCCAAATGCTAAACCCTAAACCCTAATCCCTTAGCTAACCCTAAACCCTAAAAAGCGAAAAACCTAAACCCAAACTAAATAAAAACTAAAAATAAAATGAATAAATAAACTTAAACTAAAATATAATAAAAATAAAATAAAATAAAAAACTAAACTAACACCTAAACCTAAACCTAAGAAAATAAAATAAAAAAATAAAAACTAAACTATAATAAAATAAATAAAAATCTAAACTAAACTAAAAAATAAAAAACCCACATAAAATAAAAACTAAACCTAAAATAAAAATAAAATAAACCTAAAATAAAATAAAATAAAAACTAAATGAAAATTTAAACCTAAAAAAAATAAATAATAAAACCTAAACCCTAAGCTAAAAAAACCTAAACCTAAAATAAAAACAAAATAAACCTAAACCTAAACTAAAATAAATAAAAACTAAACCTGAACTTAAAATAAACTAAACCTAAACCTAAATCTAAACACTAATAAAAATAAAAAAAATAAAAATATACTTAAACCTATACTAAATAATAAAACCTAGAAATAAACCTAAAATAATAACCTAAAACCTAAACCTATGAAAATAAAATAAAAACTTAAAAATATAAAATAAAACCTAAACCTAAAAAATAAAATAAAAATAAAACTAAACTAAAAAATAAACCTAAACCTAAAAAATAAACTAAAATAAAAACCTAAACTAAAATAAATAAACCTAAAATAAATAAACTAAACAACAACAACAACAACAATAAGCCATTATCCCACTAAGTGGGTTACATGAATCTTTCATCTCCATTTATTATTATGTGTCAAATTCTCATTCAATTCAAGTATAGTAAGGTCATTTTTTATACATGTTAACCATGTCTTTTTAGGTCTAACTCTACCTTTCTTAACATAAGACAAATCTAACGCATCTACTCTCCTAAATGGGTTATTGGATAGCTGATGCTTTATATGGCCAAACCATCTAATGCCACTCCCTCTAATTTTATTTGCCACTAGAGCTACTCTAACTGTTTATCAAACATACACATTTCACATTTTATCTCTAAGTGTAAAGCCACTCATCACCCTAAGCATCCTCATCTCTGCAACACTTAACTTAGTCTCATGCTCCTCTTTTATTGGCCAACATTCTGCACCATAAATCATTGTACGTCTAACCACCATCTTATAAAATTTTCCTTAAGTTTAAGCTACTTTTCTATCACCCAACAGATACATTCCTCCACTTCAACCATCCAACTTGAATTCTACTAATAACATCTCCATCTATTTCACCATCATTTTGAATAATAGAGCCTAAATATCTGCTTCACTCTTTTAATGATTTGTTCACCTATTATCACAACACTACCATTATAACTTCTACAACTAAAATTACACTCCAGAAATAAACTAAACTAAATAAAAATAAAAATAAAAAAAAACTAAAATAAATAAAAATAAACTAAATAAACCTAAATATACCATTTTACTTAATTTAAAAAATCTAAAAAATGAAAAAAAAATTTTAGTTTAAAAAAAAACACAAACCCTAAACCTTAAACTATAAAACTAACCATAAACCCTAAACCCTGAACCACAACCCTAAACCCGAAACCCTAAACTCTAAAACCTATAACCATATATCCTAAACCCTAAAACCCAAACCCTAAACACTAAATCCTAAACCGTAAAAACCTAAAAACCTAAACCTAAACTAAATAAAACCTAAAAATAAAATAAAAAAACCTAAAATCTAAATAAAATAAAAAAATAAAATAAATTAAAAGCTTAAACTAAAACCTAAACAAAACCTAACCTAAACGTGAAAATAAAATAAATAAAAAAATAAAAACTAAAATAAAATAAAATAAATAAAAGCCTAAACTAAACTAAAAAATAAAATAAACCTAAAAAATAAAAAACCTAAATAAAACAAAACTAAACGTAAAATAAAAATAAAATAAACCTAAAATAAAATAAAATAAAACCAAATAGAAAACTAAACCTAAAAATAAACCTAAAATAAAACCTAAAATAAATAAAAAAAATAAAACCTAAACCCTAAATAAAAAATAATAATAATAAACCTAAAATAAACAAAATAAAATAAACCTAAATCTAAATTAAAATAAACTAAACTGAAATAAATAAAATCTAAACCATAACTAATGTAAACTAAACATAAACCCTAAATTAAATAAAATAAAACAAAATAAAAATAAACCTAAACCTAAACTAAAAAATAAAATAAAAATGTAAACCTAAATTAAAAATCTAAAACCTAAACCTAAAAAAATAAAATAAAACTCTAAACCTAAGCCTAAAAAAAAAAAAAATAAACCTAAAATAAATAAAATAAAAAATAAAACTAAACTAAAACACAAATAAACATAACCTAAATAATAAAATAAACCTAAACTAAAATAAATAAACCTAAAATAAATAAACTAAACTAAATAAAATTAAAAACTATACTAAAGTAAAAATAAAAAATAAAATAAACTAAAATAAATAAAAAATAAACTAAACTACTAGCTTAAACCTAGTTATAATTTTAAAGAATAAAAAATAAACCCTAAACTAAATAAACCTAAACCTAAACCCTAAATCCTCAATAAACCCTAAAACTACCCTAAACCCTAAACTCCTAAACCCTAAACCCATACCAAACCTAAACCCTAAACCCTATAACTAAACTTAAACCTAAACCCTAAACTAAAACCTAAACTAACCCTAACCTAACCCTAAACCTAAACCCTAAACTAACCCTAAACCATAAACTATGAACATAAACCCTACCTAACCTAAACCTTAAACCAAACACTAAAACCTTAGAACATAAACCCTAAACTAACCCTAAATCCTAAACCTTATATCCTAAAAACCTTAAACCCTAAAGCCTAAACCCTAAATCCTAAATTAACCCTAAAATTTAAACTCTAAACCTTAAACCCTAAACCCTCAAAACCCTAAACCCTAAAGCCTAAGCACTAAACCCTAAACCATAAATCCTAAACCCTAACCCAAAACCCTAAACCCTAAAAATCTAAACTCTAAAACCCAAAACCATAAACCCAAAATAATAAACCCAAAACCCTAAACCCTAAACCCTTAAAAACTAAAAACCTAAACCTAAAAGTAAAAAAAAATTTAACCTAAAAAAAATAAAATAAAAACTAAAACTAAAACCTAAACCTAAACCAAAACCTAAAAATAAAAAAAAATAAAAAAACAAAATAAACTAAAATAAAATAAATAAAATAAATCTAAAAATAAAAAACCTAAATAAAATAAAAACTAAAAATAAAATAAAATAAAATCTGAATAAAAACCAAACAAAAAAATAAACCTAAAAAATAAATAAAATAAAACTTAAACCCTAAGCTAAAAAAAAATCCTAAACCTAAAAAAATAAAATAAATAAAATAAAATAAACCTAAACCTAAATTAAATAAACTAAACTAAAATAAATAAAACCTAAACCTAAACCTAAAATGAACTAAACCTAAACTAAATAAAATAAAATAAAGAAAATAAACCTAAACCTAAACTAAAAAAAAACCTACAAAAATAAAATAAAAACCTGAACATAAACCTAAAAATAAAAATAAAAACCTAAACCTAAAAAATATAATAAAAATAAAACTCAACTAAAAATTAAAGTTAAACCTAAAAAATATAATAAAATAAAAAACCTATAATAAAATAAATTAATTAAACTAAATAAAAATAAAAAGGGAACTTAAATAAATAAACAAAAATAAATTGGAATAAATAATAAATAAACTAAATAATCCTAAACCTACTGGTTTACTTAATTTTTAAAGAAAGCCCTAAACCCTAAACCCTAAATCTTAAATAAACCCTAAACCTAAACCTTAAAACTCCTAAATCTACCTAAATGACCTAAACCCTAAAAAAACCTAAAACTAAACCCTAAACTAACCCTAAACCCTAAACCCTAAACCCTGAAACTTAAAACTTAAACACTAAACTTTAGCCCTAACCATAAACCCTAAACCCTAAACCTTAAAACCTTAAACCTTAATCCCTAAATCCTAAACCATAAACCATAAACTAACCCTAAACCCTAAACCCTAAACTATAAACCTAACGCTAAACCCTAAATCCTAAACCCTACCTTAAAAACCTAAAAACCTAAACCTAAACTAAATAAAACCATAAAGTAAAATAAATAAAGAAAATCTAAACCTAAATAAAATATTATAATAAAATAAAAGAAAAACTTAAACCTAAAACTAAAATAAAATAAAAAATAAAAACAAACTAAAATAAAACAAATAATAACCAAAATTAAACTAAAATTAAAATAAACCTAAGAATAAAAAACCTAAATAAAATAAAATAAAATAAAATTAAATAAAACCTAAACCTAAAATAAATAAAAATAAAATATAAACCTAAAAATAACAAAAATAAACCTAAATCCTAAACTAAAAAATCCTAAACCTAAAATAAAAATAAAATAAAATAAACCTAAACCTAAACTATAATAAACTAAACAAGAATAAAATAAAAACTAAAACTAAACCTAAAATAAACTAAACCAAAACCTAAACCTAAACTTAATAAAATAAAATAAACTAAAATAAACCTAATCCTAAACTAAAAAAATAAAACTTAAAAATAAACCTAAAATAAAAACCTAAATTCTAAACCTATAAAAATAAAATAAAAACCTAACCTAAACCTGAAAATAAAAAAAGAAAACCTAAACCTAAAAATTAAACTAAAAATAAAACTCTACTAAATAATAAACCTAAACCTGGAAAATAAACTAAAACAGAAAACTTAAACTAAAATAAATAAACATAAAATAAATAAATAAAACTAAATAAAATAAAAATAATAAACCTAAATAAATAAAAAAATAAAATAAACTCAATTAAATAGAAAATAAACTAAATAAACTTAAATGCTGTTTATTTAATTTTAAAACCCTAAACCCAAAAAAATCCTAAACCCTGACCCTAAACCATAAACCTACAACCCTAAACCCTAAACCCTAAACCCTAAACCTTCAAACCCAAAACTCCAAAACCTAAACCCTAAACCTTAAACCCAAAACTCTAAACCCTAAATGCTAAAACCCTAAACCCTAAAACCCTAAACCCTAAACCCTAAAACCTACAACCCTAAACACTAAACCCCAAACCCTAAACCCTAAACTAATCCTAAACTAACCTAAACCTTAAACCCTGAACTAACCCTAAACCCTAAGAATGGGTAGAAGCTTGATGACAGAAACATCACCGTCAACTAGGCTTAGTCTAGATCTAGCAGTGGTGGCAAAGGCAGAGGTGATGGTTATTATAGTGGTGGTGGGGGTTGGAGGTGTATGGATATGGTATCAGAGGTGGTGGTTATGGTGGCAAGAGAGATGGAGGTTACTGTGGTAGTGGAGGAGGAGAGATCTAGGATATCATGGTGGATATCGCCACTGAGAGGTGGGGTGGTTCCGATGGGGAACAAGAGAACCAAGAACCAATCGATCTACTACTTATAGAATGGTGCCTTTTGGTAAAGACGTTCTACTTATGTAGGGCTTTTATTTGCTCTATGTGTGCTCATTTTCTATCTATATCATCGCTTATGTCATAGAATCTTGGGGTGCTTCTTGGTTGATGAAATCAAAAAGAAGAAATGTTGAATTTGAATTTGTTCTCTGTTAAAAAAAACCTTAAACCCAAAACCCTAAATCCTAAACTAAAACTTAAACCCTAAACCTAAAACCTAAAACTTAAACCCTAAACCCTAAACCCTCTAAACCCTACAAATATCTAAACCCTAAACACTAAATCTTAAACCCTAAACCCTAAGCCCTAAACCATAAACCCTAAACCCTAAATCCTAAACCTTAAACCCTAAATCTCTAACCTTTAAACCCTAAAACCTAAACCATAAACCCTATAGCCCTAAATCCTAAACTCTAAAACCTACAACCATAAACCCTAAACCCTAAATTAACACTAAACCCTAAACCCAAAATTAACCCTAAACCTTAAATCCTAAACTAACCCTGAACCCTAATCCTAAACCTTCAATAAAGTTGTCATTGGGAGTAGATTTGAAGAATGACCTAATCCTAACATAGTTATGGTAGCTAAAGAAAATGTCTTCAAGAGACTTTCCCTTGACTATTATAGATTTGAATACCCTATACCCTAACCCTAAATCAAATTATAATACCATATATTATAGTATAATGCATAATCATATATTTGAGCAGGTGATGTGTTTTGGATGTTATAAGATGTTTTGAAATGTTTAGTATATTATGGTATTATGTCCTATAGTCTATATTAATATAAATTATAAAAATATTGATTTAATAAATCGATGATGAATTTGGTTAAATTTGAAGTGGAATTATGTTGTAGTACCAAAGGTGTGCTACAACACTTATAGTCTAAAAAGTAAAATTTTATGTTCGGAATAAATATTATATGTTGCAATAAAGTATACCATAATATATCATAATATATTGTTATGTGCATTTTAAATTATTTTAGTATTATTATAATCATTCTATCAAGCCTACACTAGCATTATTTATAAAAATGTTGATTTAAACTTTAAAATGGTGGAATTTGGCCAAATTCATAATAGATTGAGCATGGGATCATAATTTATTATTTCAATTTAAAATATGTAAGTGGTATGACTAAAATATATAGTTTTTATTTATTTAGACTAATTTTATGATTTATTATCTTAAGCAATCCATTATGATGTGATATACAATATAATATAATATAATATGTTATAGTCTATTATAATATAGGATGCCATAACATAATATATTATCATGCATTATAGTATACTATTGTGTATTGCTACATGTTGTTTAGTATATTTTAGTTTGTTATAGTATGATGTAGTAGAGTTTGTACTAGTATATTTTATAAAAATACTGATTTATAGGTTAAGTTGATGGGATTTGGCCAAATTTAAGGTAAACTTTAAGGAACATCATTGGGGGTGTGTTATGGTGTGTCATTTAATCAAAAGAATTGAATTTTGCATACAAAATAAATGTTCATTTTCAACCAAATTTTATAATTTTTTTGCTTAAAGTGATTCATTTTAAGGTGTAATGTAAGATAATATATTATATAAAATCATATTAAAATATAATGTACATAACAATATAACTTCACATATATATGAATGTGGTGGTGTGTTAATAAATGTTATTGTACATTTTAGTATGTTTTACTTTTGTTATAATACATTGGGTCAAAACTCACAAAAATGTTAATTTCAAGGTTGAGATGTAAGAATTTGGCCAAATTCATGACACACACCAAGAAGCAACACCAAAATTATGCTATTTTGTACCATTTCTAATACAAAATTAATAATTTACATCAAAAATAAACATTAGTCATATTTTGAGAAATTTTGTTATTTGTTCCTTTTAAGTGATTCTAATGAGGCGTAATGTTAGATAATATATTATATTATGACAAATTATAATACAACATCATATATTATATTATAATATAGTGTGTTAATTCACACTATGATATGTTTAGCATGATATTGTATAGTTAGTTTGAGCTTGCACCATCAAAAATCATAAAATGTTGATTATAATGTTAAGATAATATAATTTGAATGAATACATTGTTAGGATTTTGGTTGAGGTATTAAAGGTCTGCATAAGAGAAGAAATAAGATTTGATGAGAATTCCATGTCAAGGACATGGAGGGAGATCCGCTATGGGATCACACATGCATAGGACATGACATGTGAAGGGTCTATATGGAGGGCATAGAAAAAAAAATCTTCTGGGGATATGGTTTAAATTTTATTTGATTATATGATTTGTGGAAAGAAGATCTGCTGGGGATAAGAATCTATAATCCACTAAGGATTAAGATCAAATCATTAATTTATTTTGTTTTAAATGATGTGGAGGCATATCTGCTAGAGATATGAGCTCGAGTCCACTGGGGATTGGGTATATGAACCATCCACTAGGGAAGTAAGTTCAGGCTATTTGCTAGAGATTGGGATTTGAGTTTGATTTCATAGATTTATTTGGGGATGTATCCACTGGAAATAAGAGTTTGATTGGATTTCATTGATTTAGACTCTACTAGGGAGTTGGTTTAATTCAGCTCCACTAGGGAGGTTGGTTTTTAGTTTAATTTTTTTGTTTGACTTATTTATAAATGATTTTTGGCTACACTGGGGAGAAGGGTATGATTTAACTCCACTGGGGAAAATCAGATTGGGTTTAATTTAATTTGAGTTAATGTATGGACCCTATTAGTGTGCATTGGACCCACTGAGAAGGGGCTATATAAGCCTTGACCGACCTCAAGTTTACAAATCCAAAGAAATAGTCTACCTGTTGCAGGGTAGAGCTAGACAACCTAAGGGGTTTCCTTTGGATGTGCAACGGATGTGCTAGGAAGAAGTCATAGCAGACTTACATCTTCCAAAAAAAGAAACAACTATTAAGGTGACCTGTTAGATAGACAATAAATCAAACCTGACCTAGGGCGACTATTGAGTAAATTCCACTGGGGACTTATGTCAACTCAAAAGTAGCCAAGATTAATTGTATCTTAATTTCATGTAATTTAATATGGTTTGTTGGTTTAGTTTTATTTCAAATTGAGGGCATATCTACTAGGGATGTGAGCTCAATCAAATTTGATAGATTTAATTTATGGACCAAGTTGGCGTGTGATGGACCCAGTGAGAAGGGGCTATATCAGACTTGTCCTATCTCAGATTTATAAATCCAAAGGGATAGTCTACTACTCATGGGGTAGAGCTAGCCAGCCTAAGGGGTTGCCTTTCGATGTGCAATGGTTGTGTTAGGAAGAAGGCATAGCATACTTACATCTTCTAAAGTAGGGAACAGCCGCTGGGGTGAGCTGTTGATAGCACAATAAATCAAACCTATCTTAGGGGTGACTACCGAAAATGCCACTGGGACTTATATTAACTCAAGAGTAGCGATACCTAGGGAGTTTTGTTGACACCAGAAAAGATAAGATGCCGCTTGGGAAAAGATACTAAGGGTGTCCTCCTAATCCATAAGTGAATATATATTTTATTTATATGTTTATGTCAACCTGTTGGTGGGACCACACCGAGAAGATATATGCCTTGACCTATCTCAGATTTACTGGACCATGGGAGAATCTACACATCCAGAGGATGGATTCTCCAACCACAAGGGTGGTTACTAAGAAAGCGGAACTATCTAAACCAATAGTAACCTAGGTAGTGTCTAAATGGGGTTGAAAAGGATGTGATCCAAATATAGTGCCAATAGGGGAGGTGCTGCTAGGGGTATTATCTTGAGCCCTGGAAAAGAAAGCTTATAGGTGTACAGTGGCCAACTCAAGGAGAAAGTGCAGCAAACTTAAATCTACCATGAGTGAGGTATCCCAAGGTGTGAGAACCAACCATCCTATGGTGTATCCATCAGCATAGTGTAACCAACCAACCTAAGTTGTCAGTCGGTGTGCAATGATCAATATGGAAAGAGAGCATGTAGGCTTACAACTTTTCAAGTGGAACTGATCATCGAAATAGTCTGTTGTCGGCGGGATAGATGCTATCTAACCTAGAGCGACTATTAAGCGGGGAGCCCTGAGGAAGGACTGGACCTAGACTTGAAGAAGTCAGGAAGGAAGGACCTGCAAGGGGACTTATCCTAAACCTTAAATATACTTGACCCAGTCAGATCATGAAGGCTAATCCAAGAAGAAAGCATAGCATACTCACATCCTCTTAAATGAAGCCAACATGAGGTAGCTTACCAACCACACAGTAAGGCCTACCAAACTAACGAGGCACTCATTAGTGTGTAGTGACCAAATAAAGAAGGAAAGCGTAGCATACTTACATCCGCCAAAGCAAGAAGACCACTGGGGTGACACCTAGCGTGGTAGACGTCACCACCTAGAGCGAATGAGTGAGTGTCGCTAGGGGTGTTATCTTAACTCAGAGTAGCCCAAGATAAAAGATATTTGTTTATTTTATATGTTTGTATGTAGTTTGTGTTTGTGTTGTGTCGATGAAGGATAGGATGTCATTTGGGTTCCTTACACTTACCCTAAACACATTGTGGTTGATTCGCAAAAAAGAATACTTTCAACATGGAAGAGATTGAATTCAAAATTGAATTTTCATTGATGATAATTATTTTTAAACATGATTTATAATATTTCTGTAAGTAGAGCACATTCATTGGAAGCATGGGGTGCTCTCCCTTATCATTAATAAGCTGATAAGATCCTCCTAGGTAGACCTTCTCTACAGTAAAAGGGCCTTCCCAAGTGGGTTCAAACTTGCCACCCATCTTACGAAGAGCAACAATCAGTCTCCTTAAAACTAAAATAAGCTCTCCTACTTGAAAAGCCTAGGACAGACCAACTTGTTGTCACCTTGAATCATTTTAGCTTTGTACAACTCGAGGTTTTGACATGCCCATAGGCATCTCTCCTCTAAACCTTTGAGCTCTTCTAACCATAACTTGGCATTCTTCTCTATTGTGATCTTGCTACTCATAACTATCCTTAGTGATGAGAGTTGAACTTTTAATGGTCGAATGGCTTCGGGTCCATACATTAAGGAGAAAGGTGTTTTATTGTAAGCTTATGCTAAGTCATTTTCCCTCAGGTAATTGATGGTAGAATATCTTCAATCAATGTTGTGTCTTCGGGCAATGTTATTGATCTTGGTGCTCTTGAATGTGGTACCATTATCAGATATAATTCATCAAGGCACTCTGAACCTATATACAATATGGTTCCTAAAATACTGGAGTACATACTGAGTTGTGACCTCTCTGAGCATAATCACCTTCACCCATTTGGAAAAGTAATCAGTAGCAACTAACATGAACTAATGACCCTTGGAAGAATAAGAATTTATCGGACTCACTATGTCAGTACCCCAATACTCAAATGGCCATGAGGCCAATGTTGGACGTAGAATGTTGGGTGGTTAGTGTAGGACCACATCGTGTATTTGATATTGGTGGCATCGCCTAGCCATATCCATGCAATCTTTGATCATCGATGGCCAATAGTATCCAAATATCTTGATCTTGGCTTTCATCTTTGGACTAGATTGGTTGCCTCCACATAATCTTGAGTGTACCTCAATCATGATCTTATGGGCTTCATGCTTTTCTAAATAATGTAACGACATTTGATCAAAAGACCACTAGTATAAGCCACCATCCAAAACAACATAGGAAAGTTCTCTTTGCTTCATCTGATGGGCTTGGGACTTGTTCAAAGGTAGTTTGACTTTATTTAGGTAATCCATGAATGGATGCCTCCAATTTAACTCCTCATCCTTTTTAGCAATGTCAACCTGCCCTTCAAGAGAGTACTTTTGAGTTCAACATCAATAAGAGATAAGACTTGTCTATTTCGAACCTTTATTGATATGGACTCATCCTCTGAATATGCCTACTCCTTGACAAGCTTAGCTAAAATATACACTACACATTCTCTCCTTGAGGAATTTTATAAATGATAACCTCTGGGATTTAGGCCAACAAGTCTATGGTGTACTTGTGGTACTGATGGAGCTTGGGCTTTATAACTTTAGAGGATCCAATGATTTGGTTCATAAATAGCTGAGAATCCCCAAAGATGTTGATGTTATGGATGCTTAGAGTAACAGCTAACTCCAAACTCAGAATCAGAGCCTCATATTCAGCTTCATTATTGGTGCATGGATTAGACAGATGATATGAGAATCTCATCACATCACATCCGGAGTTAAGAGAAGTATTCCTACCCCTACCTTTCTTGGAATAGTAGATTATCATTCTTCTCCTCTTTGAGAGGAAGCTGCACCATCAAAGTACATCTCCCAGTGGTGAATGCAAGTACCCCCTAAGTTCATAATTTGTTCATCAAAGATATCATCACTAAGCAGAGAGTCAGCAAAAAGTGGGTGTGTTGCTAAGAAATCTGCTAGCGCTTGTCCTTTCACTGCACAGAGGGTAGGAAGGTGATGTCAAACTATAAGAGGATCATGGACCATCATGCCAACTGTCTAGATAGCATCGGCTATGTCATGAGAAACTGTATTGAATTGCCTAGAGATTAAGTTCACCTTATGAGGAAGCATGTAGTGTTGTAGCTTTTGGGATGCAAAGATTAAAGCTAGGCAATACTTCTTAATGGGTGGATAACTAGCCTTAGAAGGGATTATACGACAGCTGAGGTAGTAAAGTGCATTTTTCTTTTTTTTATTTCATTAACTAAGTAGCGCCCCAAGTTTTCTAAGACACAAGCGACTACGTAAATAAAAAACAAACACCCATAGAGAAAATCAAAAACCCTACATAAGTAGAACCATCTCTACTGTAAAGATGTTATTCCATTAGTAGTAGATCGGATCGGCCGTTCTTTAGTTTCTCCAATTCCCATCAGAACCACCCCCACCTCTTGAGTAGTGGGATTTGCCATCATTCCCCGATCTCTCCCTCCGCCACAACCATAACTTTAACCTCTATCCTCCTCCCACCTCCATAGCCACCACTAATCTGACCACCACCTCCATATCCACCAGTAGTTCTAGGTCCCCCACCACCATTATGATAACCGCCACCTTCGCCTCCACCGCCAGATCTAGACTAAGCCTAGCTGACGGTGATGTTCATTCCATCAAGTTTCTACATATTCTTAGAGTTTAGAGTTAGTTTAGGGTTTAGGGTTTAGGGTTTAGGGTTAGTTTAAGGTTTAGGTTTTAGGGTGTAGGGTTTATGGTTATAGGTTTTAGGGTTTAGGGTTTAGGGTTTAGGGTTTAGGTTTAGGGTTTGTTTTAGGGTTTAGGGTTTAGGTTTTAGAGTTTAGGGTTTTAAGGCTTAAGGTTTAGGGTTTAGGTCTAGTTTTATTGTTTAGGATTTATGGTTTTTTAATTAACTAAATCAGTAGGTTTATGTTTATTTAGCTTATTTAGTTTATTTTTTAATAATTAAAGTTTATTTTATTTTTTAAAATTTTATTTAACCTTATAAGAGAGATTTGTTGACCCTCGAGTTCCTTATACCTACCCTAAACACATCGTGGCAGATTCACAAGTAAGAATACTTTCAACATGGAAGAGATCGAACTCAAAATGGAATTTTCATTGATAATAATTATTTTCAAACATGATTTATAATATTTCTTTAAGTACAGCCCATTGAATAGAAGAATTGGGTGCTCTCCCTTATAATTAATAAGCTGATAAGATCCTCCTGGGTAGGCCTTCTCTATGGAAAAATGGCCTTCCCAAGTTGGTTCAAACATGCCTCCCATCTTACGATGGGCAACAATCGGTCTCTTTAGAACCAAAATAAGCTCTCTTACTTGAAAAGCTCCAAGACAGACCAACTTGTTATGAGCTTGAATCATTTTAGCTTTGTACAACTTGAGGTTTTGACTTGCCTGGAGGCATCTCTCCTCCAAACCTTTAAGCTCTTCTACCGTAACTTAGCGTTCTACTCTATTATGATCTTACTATCGATAGCTATCCTTAGTGATGGGAGTTGAAGTTCTAATGGTAGAATGGCTTCGGACCCATAGACTAAGGAGAAAGAAGTAAACTTAATTGGAGTTCTAAATGTGCTGTAGTAGGCTCACAAGGTTTTAATTAATTGTTCATACAACTATCACTTGTTATTATCGAGTGTCTTCTTCAGTATTTGGATGAGAGTTTTGTTGAAGGCTTCTACTAATCCATTTTCCCTTGGGTAGTTGATGGTAGAATATTTCCAATCTATGCTGTGTCTCCAGGAAAAGTTGTTGATCTCGGTGCTCTTGAATGCAGTACCATTATCAGATATAATTCATTGAGGCACTCCAAACCTATATACGATATGGTTCTTAAAAAACTAGAGCACATGCTGAGTTGTGACCTATCTAAGAAGAATCGCCTTTGCCCATTTGGAAAAGTAGTCAGTAGCATCTAAGATGAACTGATTACCCTTGGAAGAATGAGGATCAATCATAACCACTATGTCAGAACCCCAACACTCAAATGATTATGAGGCCAATCTAGGATGTAGAATGTTAGGTGGTTGGTGTAGGACCACACTGTGTATTTAACATTTGTGGCATCACGTAGTTGTATCCATGTAATTTTTTATCATTAATGTTCAGTAGTATCCTAGTCTCTTGATATTGGCTTTCATCTTTGGACCGTATTGATTGGCTCCCCATAATCCTGAGTGTACCTCGGTCATGATCTTACGGGCTTCGTGCTTGTCTAAACAACATAACCACATATGATCAAAAGACTATCAATACAAGACACCATCCACAAGAGCATAGGAAAGTGCTCTCTACTACATCTAATGGGCTTGGGACTTCTCTTAAGGTAGTTTGCCTTTATTTGGGTAATCCATGAATAGTTGCCTTCAATCTAACTCCTCTTCCTTCTTGGCAATGACAACCTCTCCTTCAAGAGAGTACTTTTTCATGAGTTCAATATCAATAAGAGATAGGACTTGTCTATTTTGGACCTTTATCGATATGGACTCATCCTCCAAACATGTCAACTCTTTGGCAAGCTTGGCTAAAGCATATGCTACGGTGTTCTCTCCTCGAGGAATCTTATAAATGGTAACCTCTTGGATTTGGGCCAATAAGTCTGTGGTGTACTTATGGTAGTGATAGAGCTTGGGTCTTATAACCTTATAGGATCCAGCGATTTGGTTGATAATTGGCTAAGAAACTCTGAAGATGTTGATGTTCTGGATGCTTAGAGTAATGGATAATTGTAGACCAACAATCAGAACTTCATATTTAGCTTCATTATTGGTGCAAATATTGGACAAATGATATGAGAATCACATCACATTGTGGTCTACAGTTAAGAGAACTATTCCTAGCCCTGCCTTTCATGGAATAGTAGATTGTGATTCTTCTCCTCTTTGAGAGGAAGCCGCACCATCAAAGTACATCTCCCAGCGGTGAATGCTAGTATCCCCTAAGTTCATGATTTTTTCATCGGGGAGATCTCACTAAGTGGAGAGTCAGCAGGAAGTGGGTGTGCTACTATGAAATTTGCTAGTGCTTGTCCTTTCACCACACAGAGGGGAATGAAGGTAATGTCAAATTGTGAGAGGATCATGGACGTCGGCTGTGTCATGAGATACTATAGTGGATTGATCCTAGAGATTAAGTACACCTTATGAAGAAGCACATAGTCTTGTATCTTTTGGGATGCAAAAATTAAAGGTAGGAAATGCTTCTCAATAGGTGGATAATTATCCTCAGTAGGGATTAGATGATGGCTGATGTAGTAGAGTGTGTTTTCATTCCTTTTGTCATTGGCTTTGGCCAACAAAGCACCAAGGGAATCATCTAACTTAGCAGTGTAAGTATGAGCAGCTTGCCCTAGCATAGGGGTAGTGGCGTCATCAGGTAATGCCTGATGTCTTCGAAGGGATGCTCATACTTGTCATCCCACTTGAACTTGGCATCCTTTTTGACAAGAGTTGAGAATGGCTGACATCTTCCTGATAAGTTAGATATATCATCTTAGATATGCCAACTTCTCTTAGAATGATCTAAGTTGAGTTAAACTTTTAGGGGTGGCATTTTTAATATCGCCTTGATTTTCTTTAGATCAATTTTGATTCTCTGGTGTCGAACAATAAACCCAATGAATTTCTTTGAAGCTACTCTGAATGCACACTTCAGGGAGTTCATTTTGAGGTTAAATTTTCTTAGCTGTTTGAAAACTACTCTCAAGTGAAAGAGATGGTCTTCCTTTTCTCTACTTTTGTCCACGAGATCGTCGACATAGCCCTCGACCTGATGATGAATGAGTTTATTGAAGATTCAAGTCATAGTCCACTGGTATGGAGCACCATCATTTTTAAGGCTGAAAGACATGACCTCATAGCAATAGATTCTGATCGAGGTTCTAAAAGTAGTGTTTCTTATATCTTTAGGGACCACCTTTATTTGGTTACATCTGGATGAGCCATCCATGAAAGAGAAGACTACATGAGATGAGGCAATGTCCACAATCAGCTCCGAGATTGGTAGTGGAAATTCATCTTTTGGACATGCTTTATTTTAATCCCTAAAATAGATGTATATGTGAATATGGCCATTCATTTTCTTTACTAGATGATGCTAGCTAACCAAGTAGGGTATTTTTCTTCCTGGATGAAGCCCTCATCGATCAATTTTTTATCTTCATAAATGAGCTATTGTTCTATGTCTAACACATGCATCTAGGAGCTTGCTTGATAGGGTTAGCAGTAAGCTCTATTACTAGTTTATGGACCATTATGTGAGGAGCCAATCTAGGCATCTCTTCATAACTCCATGCAATGCAATCCATAAACTCAATCATTAGCCTAACTTAGTCATTGATTTCAATTTCATTCAACAAATAACTGATCTATGTCAGGTGTAGATCTTCTTCAATTCCTAAGTTCATTTTCTTGAGCTCGTCGATTGTTGACTTGATCTCTTCTTTGAACTCTGGTGATGCATCTTTGACTTCAAAATCATTTGGATCATTTGAAGATTCTAAGCATAGCTCCTCATATGAGTTAATGTGATTTGAAAATAACCTATCATATTCCAAATGATTGACAATGCCTAAGTAGTAATCATCATCATCGATTGGACCCACTGTGCCGTATCCTAGTCCCAATCTTGAATGAGAGCTTTTGCATTTATTCTTCCATATTCTTTTGAAGTAGTCTGACTTATGCTTTGACCAAGTGTGTAGGATTAACCCTATCTTTGCTAAATTATGAACACAAGTAAAGTACCAATCAAAAGGTAATTATATAAAATCTTTATATGAATCATTCTTGAGTTCTACATCAACTTCTTGACTTAAGGATGATGCTCCGAGATAGAACCTCTGAGTCTTCACATCTGTGGATGACTTAGGGGCTTCCTTAATTACCAAATCCTCAACTTTTTGAGAGTAAAGTGGGGTTAGAACTAAGGTTCCTAATTGATGACTAACTGTTTCACATATAGACTTAGATACACTTATGCTTTTCTTTGGAGCCCGATCTTCATCACTATCTGGCTCAAGTGTTACCTCCAAGGGAATCTACTGCTAAGAAGAGCTAGCTATTGTGCTAACCATATAAGACTCATCCTATGAACTTGATTCTAGGTCTATATGGATAGTAGGTGTACTCCTGATAGTTGGGACATATATTCTATTAAGGGGCTAATAACGAGGTTTTCCACCCCTGAGACCACCTTTAAATTAGCTTCTTCCTCTACCTGGTGGAGGTCAGATCATCCTACCCATTTGTTTGAATAGAGTAACAAACTGTAGGTGTTATCTAATGTCAAGCTCCACTTCCTCCTCTAAGTTTATTTCTACTCCCTTTTATTTTTTTATTCATTTTCTCTTTTCTTTTCTTTTGTAATTTCTCTTTCTTT
Source organism: Cymbidium sinense (assembly GCA_021442155.1). Classification (NCBI taxonomy): domain Eukaryota; kingdom Viridiplantae; phylum Streptophyta; class Magnoliopsida; order Asparagales; family Orchidaceae; genus Cymbidium; species Cymbidium sinense. Next base: position 52,653,172 of record CM038222.1, read on the forward strand.
TTCTTTTTGTTTTTCTTTTATTTTTAAACTTTCGCTAAGTTCATGAGAATAGACTTGTTGATTTTGAGAGAGGTGGTAAGCTACAACTTCATATATGCCGACCTTATAAACTATAAATGGCTTGAGATCTCCTTTTACATAGTAGACGATCCCACCTCTCACGAACTTCATACACTGATGTAGAGAGGATGGAACTATGTTGTTCTCATGTATGCATGGTCTCCCAACAAAGAGTTGAAAGATGAACCTCCAATCATTTATCTCTAAGGGCAACACTATGGAGCCTAAGTCCTGTTGACCTGAGTGTGGATTCAATCTTCCCATCTTAGACTTAGGAGTATTCTAGACACTAGGACTTCCCTAGTCATAAGGCACTTCTAACAATTAGGTAAACACTTAACCGAAGCTTAGAAACTTAGATGGGTTAACCATAGGATTAGGTTATGCATTAGGCATTAGGTTAAAATTGAGGAGAATTATATATTTGAGTTAAAATTTTACTAGAAGTCTAGGACTTATAATTCCACAATACAAGATTGTAGAAATGCCCAAGAGAAACATCAACCTTAGATCCCAACCTTTCTTATTTACCTCCATAAGAAAGGTTAAACCACCGGACTATTAGCCTCATAATCTGGAGTGGCAGCCAGCTAACTCCTCCTATGTTTCAAAACCATGGGGTCAAGTCATATGCTTTGCAAGATGGCTAGGTTATTATTATTTAGAAAGAAACTAAAGTCCTTAAACCCACTCCCTAAGAGACTAGAGCATGAGTGGTATGAATAATGACTTATTCTAATGTAAATCTCATCAAATTTTATGAGATTTTTGACTCTTTATTTTGGCATAGACTATAGGATTTTATATGTCTAAATGCATGATGAAGTGAGTTATGGGCTAAATCAAAAGAGAAAGAGGTTTTTTCAATCATAAGCTCTAGAAGATCAAACCAGCTAAGGGGTTGCTAAATATTTTATTATCTTGATTTAATTCCTAGGCTTTATGTGAGGCTATGAGTTTTTTTGTTTAAAAAAATTAATTATGAACTATAGTTGGGGTAGGAAATTTATTTTTATCCTAAGAGTCTAAATAAATCCAGGCCACACATTAAATCATCATACATTAAGAGACTAGAAAAATACAATCCATTTCTATTGTGCAATTGTAAATAAAGCATCAAAGACTTTATAAACTCAATGTGAAAGAATAATAGGTCGGTGCGGTCGGGTATCACTGTAAAACCAGAAAAAAAAATGTGGGTAGCCGAGCTCTACCCTTATACAACCCGGTATATGAAAGAATAATAACAAGCTACAAAATGATAAGTGTTATATGGGATCTTCAAGTCTTCATGTTCCCTCCATTTCTTCATTTGATTTTGATCCATTTGATTTGGTAGGCTTCTAGGCATCACATGGCACCCCAGAATTAAACCTTCTAGCCAAAGTTCATCTTTAACCCCCATAATACTTAATCAAATTCCTAATACACAATTAAATTAAAAGAATGGAAAAGTAAATCTAACTACACTTGCAAAATAAGTGTTAGCTAAACACACCATACAACCCAAGCAGTTATATGAATAATTTGGACTAAGCATCATGCACATGGGTAACCAAGTCCACCTGTCCTAATGTAGGTTATGCTTAGGAGTTAAGCAACCTACAAAAGAGAGCATTTATATTTATTTTAAGCGCCCCTTAAGCATAATCTCATGTAGAAAACAAGATTAGGCTAATCAGGCCAAATATTCAGTCTACGAGGCATACACTCTAACATCCAGTGTACAACAGTATATCATAAAACAAGCATACATCAAACCATACGCCGCCCTAACATAAAGCTAGAAGTGATGACTTAATCTAATGTGTGTGTTAAACCTTGTGTGGTATGTCCTAACTAGGATATAGAGTTTTAGAGTTAAGATTTTCTAAGTATGATGGACATTTAATCATAAAGGATGGTTTCTCTTTAAATGGTTTAATTGATTAACAAATTTTACTTAATGTTTTCTTTTATTTCATTTGACCTACACTCAACAACTAAGTGTTATGAAGAGAAAGAAAGAAAGGATCACTCTCTTTTATCCCTACCGTAAATCACATCTAAAGCAAATTAGTTAATCAATTTCCTTTAGTGATTATATGTTTTAATTAGTCCTAATGTTTGAGTTAACTTTTAATAAATTCATTCAATAAGAAAGGCATCTTAAGATGAGTTGGATTGAATTACTATCACATAACACATATTTGTTCATTTCTTTCCATCATGTATGCCATGCATATGATTAAATCCTAAGCATAGCTATGCATACAATTTAAATCTTAACACATTTAAATGATGAATGTGAGTAAATGTATTTAGAATTAATATTTCATTTGGTTGAATGATTTTATCATTTTAGTTTAATGCTCTATCTAAATTATTATGCAAAAGCATAAGGAAAGAACCTTAAATCACATGACTAATTAACTCAACCAATTAAATGAAGCATGAATGCATGTTTTTTTTAATAGAAAATGAAAGTTTTCATTCCTTAACTAAGTATACATTTACTTATATAAAAGTTTTAATCAAGTCTCTATTGTTACGCAAGGGAATGAAGCTCCATAGGGCTACTTAAAGCCATGCATCCCTGAGATGTCCAAACTAATATACATGCTATCCTTAGATACATATAGATGTATTAACAACTACAAGAATAAAGAGCCATGCAAAAAATTGTATTTTGATTTGATTGATTTATTTTGTGTAAATGATTTAAAGTTTTTTTCTAAATTCAGATGTTAAAATGCAAAAGAATGAAATCAAGCAGGTACGTTGCCATTGTTTCGCTCCAAGGGAATGAGATAGAAACTTCCTTAGGGTTACATAAAGTCGTGCATCCTTGGTATTTAATTTGTCACATCAGAATGTTGACTTGGATTGTAGTGAATGTGCTTTCTCGTGGACCGTCCAATCTAAGATCAGACCGCCACGATCAGATCCCGCAGTAAAAGGGAGAAAATGGAGAATCTAAGTGTGATTTGATCAGGACTGTCCATACCGATCATTCCGAATGGACGACCCATGATCTGTCTCCTTCACGAGCGGTGAAAGATGAATGTCATTAGTCTTTCCCCATTGATTCGAGCTCACCTGAGCTCAGATTGCCTCTAACATCATCCCACACCTTCAGGAAAGGGATGCGTACACATCTATTGGTTAAGATTCTATCAAATGCACAATCACTTCACAAAGGACCAAATAATTTTGACTAGGGAGCTCAGTTTTGCAAATTTACTTAATTGGAGCTAATATCTTATGGTTCGAACAACTGAGGAAGCTTCATCTAGTTGAGACAAAGCCCTATTAAGCTGTACGAGCATTGATTTAGTGTAGAGCTCTCGGTTGACCAAGCCACACATGTAAAAGTCATGGCTTCGATTGAACTCTAGTTCTGGAGGTCAGAAAGGCTCGAGGATGATTTAGTTGGCTTTGATGAAGTATGAGAATGGTGTGTGTGCGAGGAATTTAGGTTTGATTGAGTAGAGAGAGTATTGATCAGAAGAAGGTTGTCCTATTTCAGTTTCACACACAAAGGAGAAATTCGATCGAGGGAGGCTTGGGGAACACTTGGAAAGGCTTTGTGGGATTTCAAAAATGCTTAGGGAACTCTCATAATGCAATTTTTGTCCATTCCCACTCGAATTGGGGGAGTATACCCCAAAATCATGTGTGAAGGACAGATGGGCTGGAATGTTTCGACTTCCAGGCCACCTTCAGGGCACTAGAGAGGTTGTGTCCAACTCCACGTGTGTCATCTTGAGAGGAGGGAGCTATGGGAGGCTTCCCAAGGGCTGGTGTGCAAAGATCTCTCATCCTGAATCCATGGGTTTTCAATTTTAGCTTGTATGAGGAGGATTTGAACTCCCATTGGTCCTTGGCCAACCTAAGGGGAATTTGGTGAGCTAGGTGGGCTAGGTGGAGCCTTGCTTGAGTGCTTGGAGGCTGCCATGGTGATGGGGAAGTTACCATTACTTGTTAGTGTGAAGACCCAATGGAAAGAAAGTTTGTCCAATGGCTCATTGCTTGGGTGGGGCCTGCTATGATTTGGACTTAGTTTGGGAATGAGTTAGGACTGGTTTGGGTTAGGTTAGGGCACATCCTAAGGTTCTATAGGTTGGTTTTGGGTGATTTGGCTTCATATGGTCAAAATAGGCTCATTTGGTTTAGGTTGAGTTGGGTTGACAATTGGCCAAATTAGGTCAAACTAAGGCTTCGATTAAGTTCAAATGATATTTTGAAGAGTTTTGATTCAAGTGGTTTTAGTTAATTTCACTTAGGTTTGATTTTGGCTCATTTGGATTCAAATAGGTCAAATGGGCTAGGTTGACCAATTTGACCAAATTGGGTTGGGTTAAGTGTTGGTTCATGTTCAACTGGTTAATTGAAAATGATTGAAGGCTTTGGTTTGGTTTAATTTGGAATTAATTTGGATTTTGGCCAATTTGACCCTTTAGGTCAATTTAGGTTGGGTCAAGTTGACCAATTGGTCAAATTGGGCTCAATCATGGCTTTGGTCAAGTTCAATAAGTGATTTGTAATAAACTTGCGGCATTGGTTGCAATCAATTTAGATCAAATCATGATTTGACCCATTTTGGCTTTTTAGGCCAATTTGGGTCAACTTAGGTCAAATGGTCAATTGGACTTAGTTTGGCACAATTGAGGGTATGATCATGTTCAATCATTGATTATGAGTGGATTTGAGTCAATTGTTTCAATCAATTTGGCATATGATGGGTTTTGGTTTGTTTAGGTTTCATTTGGGCTAAAGGTTGACTTAGTCAAAGGTTCAAGTTGACTTAGTTTGACCCAATTAAAGGTAGTTGATCATCTTAGGATAATTGTTGATCATGATATGAGGTTTAGATGGGCTTAGTTCAATCCAATTTTGGTTGGATTAGAACTTGGCTCAAAATTTAGGTCACTTTGGGTCAAGTGGACCTAAATAGGTCAATTAACTTGATCATGGCTTGATTCAAGTTTAGTTGTATTGGTAAATGGGTTTGAAATGGAAATATAAATCCAATTGCAAATGGTTTGAATCCATATGGATTTTGGTTCATATGATAATTTCAAGTAAAAAAGGGCTAACTTTGGTTTGACTTGGGTTAGCTTAGATTTGGTTTGATAATTGTAGTTTATGTTTATATTTGGAATAATGATTGAAGGAATGATCGAATCATGAGGAAATCCATGGCTTATGAGTTAATTTGGTTATCATTTAGCCAAGTTCAAGAACTACAAAAAGACTAAAATTGAGAATTTGATTTGGGTTTGGTTTTGGCCACTTGGATTTATATTTAATTTATATTTGTGAATATAAATGAAGATATAAATGATTCATGAGAAAATCACTTGAGTTTGGAGTGGTTTGGAAGCAAATTTAACCAAGTTGAGGGAGGTAGGTCAAAAGGGCTTAAGTAATGAATTGATTTGGTTTGATTTATTTTTGTTCATTGGAGGGTGGGCTTTATTTATATTTGTGAATATAAATGAAGGAATGATTGATTTATAAGGAAATCAATTGAGTTTGATTTGGATTGAGATTTGCTGCTTATGGAGGTGGGTCCATATGGCTTAAGAAAGGTCTTGATTTGGTTTGATTTAGTTTGATTTGATTTAAATGGTTTAAATTTTGATTTCAATTATATTTGTGAATATAAATGAAGGAATGATTGATTTATAAAGAAATCAACAAAATTTGAATTGGTTTGAAGGGGGTTTTGGCTAAGCATATGAAGGTGGTTCATATGGCTTTGGAAGGGATTTTAGAGTTTAAATTTAATCATGGGTTACAATCATTTGGAGTTGGATTTGATTTGGAATTTGGGTTCGGATTTGATTTGATATTGAATTTTATATTTGAGAAAGTCAATTGAATTGGGGTTGATTTGAATTTGGTAAAGGCTAAGTCCATAAGATAAAATCAATGGGCTTAGGAAGGGATTTGGAATTTGAATTTAATCATGTGTTTCAATCATTTGATTTGGGAATGGATTTATGATTTTGAATTTGAAATTAAGGTTTGGTTTGGAAGAAGGAAGTAAGGATTGGGTTTAAGGCTATAGGGCAGGCAAGACTTCCTAAATCCCTAAGGCATAATCTCTTCCTATGACTAACCCTTCCAAGTCTCTAGGCTTAGATTAAGTGTTCATCTAATCACTAGAAGTGTCTTAAGGAACTCTTAGTGCCTACAAGTATCCTAGATCTATGATGATGAAGTTGAGAGATCACTCCAAAAGTGAGGTCAGAAAAGGGTGCCCAATAGGTGTGGTGTAACTGACTAGGTGCACCGTATGTATGGTGTTGACCGAGACGATCAACAACATCCGAAGGATTGCAACCACTAATTGAGATGATCTACATCTAAACCTAAGATGTCGAATGAATCAAGATCTTAGTGCAATGCAACTCAACTTATGCCAAGTGCATATAAGAGGAAGGAATGATCCACTAAGGGATCAAGCATGAACCTTCCACTAGGGAAGCAGGTTCAGATTGTCCATAGAGAATACACGTTTGATTTTGATATGATTTGGGAAGAAAAAGATCCACTGGGGATGAGTGTATGAACTTTCCACTAGGAAAGAAAGTTCAGATCATCCACTAAAGATAGATTTGATTTAGTTTGATTTAATGAGGGCTCCACTAGGGAGAGATTCATGTCTTGAGGGCACATCCGCTAGAGATATGACCTCATCCAGGGATGAAGTGAATTTAAATTTGGACTCGAGGGATGATGGTAAATTTGATGAAATGGACCTTGTCGATGTGTGATGGATCCACTAATAAGGGGCTAATATCAGCTTGGGCTTATCTTAGATTTACAAATCCAAAGGGATAGTCTACCAACCACCAGGTAGGACTAACCAACCTAAGGGTTGCCTTTTGGTGTGCAACGATTAAGTTAGGAAGAAAGCTTATAGAATTACAACTTCTTAAACTAAAAACCACTGGGGTGATCAATTGCTAGCACAACAAATTGAACCCAACCTAAGGTGACTATTTGAGCGAATGCTGTGGATTCGTATCAACTCAAGAATTATCAAAATCAATTTCATTTAAATTTTAAGATGGACCCTGTCGGTGTGTGATGTATCAACTAAGAATGGGCTAATATCAGCCTAGTCCTATCTTAGATTTAGAATCTAATGGGATAGTCACCATGGAGCTAACCAACCTAAAGGGTGCCTTCTGGTGTGCAATGCTCAAGTTAAGAAGAAAGCTTATTGACTTACAACTTTCTTAATAAGGAATCACTAGGGTGATCATTTGATAGTACAACAAATTAAACTCGACCTAAAGCTACTAGTCGATGTGCAATGGTCATGTCGGGAGAATGCGTGATATTATCTCCCAAAGCAAGGATGACCGGGGACTCATTGGTGGAACAACAAGTCAACACCTAAGCGACCAGAGAGTGACGAGGACTTATCTCAAATCAAAAGTAATCGAGTGATTCCTATAGGAAGTTTTGTTAACACTGCCCTAAAGATAGGATGCCTGCTTAAGAAAAGGTACCACTGGGGGTCTTCCTCCTAATCCATAATCAAAGATATATATATATATATCATATATATATATATATATATATATATATATATATATATATATATATATATATATATATATATATATATATATATGTTTGTTATTTACCTGTGTGCAGGTATTACATTAAGAAGGAGCTCATATCAGCTTAGTCTTATCTCAGACTTACTGGACCAAGGGAGAATCTGCATATCTGCAAGACAAATTCTCCAACCATATGGGTGGCTACTATGAAAGGGGGACTGTCTAATCCAAAAGTAACTCGGGTAGTGCCTAAATGGGGTCGCTAAGGATGTGATTCAAATAGAGTGCCCATGGGAGGTGCACAGGGCCTTTATCCAAACCGCGTAAAGAAAGCCTATTATATGGCTAACTGGGAGAATGCTTGTAGACTTACACGCACGGGAATCCACCAAGTGGGTCACCATCACCATGGAGAACACCAACCATAGGGGTGGCTACTATGAAAGGGGGACTATCCAATCCAAAAGTAACCAGGGTAGTGCCTAAATGGGGTCACTAAGGACGTGATCCAAATAGAGTGCCCACACGGGAGGTGCCGCTAGGGGCTTTACTCAAAATTATGTAAAAGAAAGCCTATAGGTATATGATGGCTAACTTAGGGAGAATGCTTGTAGACTTACACCTTCCATGAGTGGGTATCCACCAAGTGGGTCACCATCACCATGGAGAACACCAACCAACTTAAGGTGCCCTTTGGTGTGCAATAATCAATTTAGAAAAAGGTGCGTAGACTTACATCTCCCTAAAGTGGAATTGATTGTTGGGATAGTCTGTCTTCAGCTCGACAGGTGCTATCCGACCTTGGGCAACTACTAAGTGGGGAGTCACGTATAAGGATTGAACCCAGACTTGAAGTAGTCAGTAGGAAAGGAGCCATTGGGGGACTTATCCTAAGCCTCAAATATACTTAACCCAATCAGTGCATGATGGCTAGTTTAAGAAGAAAGCATGTAGGCTTACATCCTCTTAAACAAAGTCATCATGAGGTAGCTTACTAGCTACATAGTAAGGCCTACCAAACTAATAAGGCACTCATCAGTGTGCAGCGATCAAGTTAAGAAGAAATCATGTAGACTTGCATCCACTAGATAAGTAACCACTAGGGTGACATATTAGTAAAGTAGTATGTCAGCCCGACCTAGAGCAGATAATGAGTGAGTGCTGCAAGGGCGTTACCCACATCAAAATATCTTGAGATGAAAGTTATGTGTTTGTCTGTTTGTCATATATACTGAACCAAGTCAGTTCATGATGGCTAGTTTAAGAAGGTGTAGCAGACCTACATCCTCTTAAACAGAGCCAACATGAGGGTAGCTTATCGACCACGCAGTAAAGCCTACCATGTTAACAAGGTGCTCGTCAATGTGCAGTGGTCAATTTAGGAAGGCAGCATAGCAGACTTATATCTTCCTGAATAAGGGACCACTAGAGTGACGTGCTAATACGGTAACACATCAACCCGACCTAGAATAGCTATTGAGTGAGTTCCAGCTTGCTCATCAATAGCCCGATAAATAAAAGATATGTGTTTGTTTTATATGTGTGTAGTTTGTGTTGGTGTTGTGTTGCTAAAGGAAAAGATGCCACTTGGGTTCCTTATACCTACCCTAAACACATCGTGGCGGCTTTGTAAGCAAAGATATTTCTAATGAAGAGATGGAATTTGAAATGGAATGAAGTTTTATTGGTGAAAATTTTCAAACAAGATTTATGGATAATATTTCTTCTTGTAGAGCCCGTTGATTAGAAGCATAAGGTGCTCTCCTTTATAATTTATAAGATGATAGGATCCTTCTTGGTAAGCCTTTTCTATCATGAAATGGCCTTCCTAAGTGGGATCAAACTTGCCTCCCATATTTCAATGGGAAATAATTGGTATCCTTAGAACTAAAACAAGCTCTCCTACTTGAAAAGCTCTAAAGCGGACCAACTTGTTATGATCTTGAATAATTTTAGCTTTATACAACTTGAGGTTCTGGCATGCTCGAAGGCGTCTCTCCTTCAAACCTTCGAGCTCTTCTAACTAAAACTTGGTGTTACGTTTCCATTGTGACTACCCACTATACTTAATGATGATGGGAGTTGAACTTCTAACGGAGAACCTGCACCGGAAGATGAAAGGGGTAGATTGAGTTTGAGTCTGGTATGGTAAGGCTTTCAACTAAGCTTCATGCCACGCTCTTGATATCATTGAGTGTCTTCTAAGAGTTTTCTTGAAGGCTTTTACCAAGTAGTAATTCTAATCTATGTGTGTGTCTTTAGAAAGCTAGGAATATCCAATTATATGTGTCAAAGGCTGATTATATATGGTTCCTAAAAGTATAGTGGCTCTTGGGATTACCTGAAAAAGTTGGCGAATGAATCTTTAGAAGGGAGGATCAATGGAATCACTATGTTGGTAATCAAATGGCTATGAAGCCAATGTAGGATGCAAAATGTTGGGTGTAAGTCACAATGTACCTGATATTTATGGGATCTCCTAGCTATGTCCATGTAGTCTATGATCATCAAAGACCAGTAGTATCCTAGTCTCTTGATCTTGGCTTTCATCTTCAGACTAGATTAGTGAGCTCCACATAAACCTGAGTGTACCTTGGTCATGATCTTACAAGTGTGTTTTTCTAAACAACATAACCACATATGATCAAGGGACCCGGTATAAAGTTTCATCCATGAGAGCCTATGAGAGCTCGCTTCACTTGATGGGCTAGTGACTTCTCTTGAGGTAGTTTTCTTGTATTTAGATAATCCATTAATGGTTGCCTCAATCGACTCATCATCCTTTTGGCAATGGAAATCTCCCTTCAAGAGAGTCTATCGATGAGTTCAACATCAATAAGGGATAGGACTTGTCTATTTTGGACCCTTATTGGTATGGACTCATCTTACAAACATGCTCTTTGGCAAGCTTGGCTAATGCATCTGCTACTGTGTTTTCCCCATGAGGAATCTTGTAGATGGTAACCTCTAAGATTTGGGCTAGCAACTCCATGCTATACTTATGGTAATGATGGAGCTTAAGCTTTATAACTTTATAGGACCTAGTAATTTGATTGATAACTAGTTAAGAATCCCCAAAGATGTTGATGCTCTGGATGCATAGTATAATGGCTAACTCTAGACTAACAATCATAGCCTCATATTCAATTTCATTGTTCGTACATGGATTGGATAGATGATACAAGAATCTCATCACATCGTGGTCTAGAGTTAGAAGGACTATTCCTACCCCTGCCATTCCTGGAAGAGTAGATCATGGTTCTTCTCCTTTTTGAAAGGAAGTCGCACCATCAAAATACATCTCCCAATGGAGAATACTAGTGTCCCCTAAGTTCATGATTTGTTCATCAAGGAGGTCATCACTAAGCGGGGAGTCAGCAGGAAGTGGGTATGCTACTAAGAAATCCTCTAGTACTTTCCCTTTCACCGCACTGAGGGGTACGAATATGATATCAAACTATAATAAAATCATGGACCAAGTGCCTACTGTCTGGATAGCATCAGTTGTGTCATAAGATATTACAGTGGATTGATCTTAAAGATCATATTGACCTTATGAGACAGCATGTAATGGCATAGTTTTTGGGATGCAAAGGTTAAAGTTAGGTGGTTCTTTTCAATAGGTGGGTAGTTTGCCTCAGCAAGGATTAGACAATGACTGAGATAGTAGAGTGCATTCTCTTTCCCTTCATCATTGGTTTGAGCCAACAAAGTGCCTAGGGAGTCATCTAATGCAACAGTATATAATATCAATGGTTTGCCTGAGATAGGGTCTGCTAGAACTTGTGGTGTCATCAGGTAGTGCTTGATGTCTTCAAAAGTATGCTGGCACTTATCATCCTACTTGAACTTAGCATCCTTTTTGAGAAGTGCTGAGAATATCTGGCATCTTCTTGAGAGGTTGGAAATGAAATGTCTTAGATACGCCAACCACCCTTGAAATGATATGAGTTGGGTTAAACTTTTAGGGGGTGGCATTTCTAAGATATCCTTGATCTTCTCCAAATCGATTTCTATCCCAGGCAGGACAACAAACCCAATGAATATCCACGAAGCTACTCAATGCACACTTTAGAGGATTCATTTTAAGGTTAAATTATCTTAACCATTCAAAAACTACTCTCAAGTTAAAGAGATGGTATTCTTTTCTTTACTTTTGACTACAAGATCATCAACATAACATTCAACTTGATGATGAATGAGTTTGTTGAAGATCCAAGTCATGGCCTGCTAGTATGTAGCACCGACATTTTAAGGGCCGAAATGCATGACCTTATAATAATAAATTCTGATCGAGGTTCAAAAAGTAGTATTTTTTCCATCCTCGGGGCCATCTTATTTTGGTTGTAGCCAAATGATCCATCCATGAAAGAGAATACTACATGAGATGAGACAATGCCCACCATTAACTCTAGTATATAAAGTGAAAATTCATCCTTAGGATATGCTTTATTTAAATCCCTAAAATTGACGCATATGTGAATTTGGCCATTCTTTTTCTTAACCGGAATGACACTAGCCAACCAAGTGGGATATTTTTCTTACTTAATAAATCCAGCATCGATTAAGTTTCTTGATTTCAAAATGGCATGTTTCAATGTCTAATCGCATGCATCTTGGGAGTTTTCGATAGGGACATTAGGATTTATTGCTAGTTTGTGGATTGTCGGTCGAGATAAACTAGGTATTTCTTCATAACTATAAGAAAAGTAGTCCTTAAACTCATTCAATAGCCTAACTAAGTCATGGTTTCTTCTTCATTCAATAAGGAACTAATATATGTCAGGTGTGGATCTTCTTTTATTCCTAAGTTGATTTCTTTGAGTTCGTAGATGGTTGATCTGATTTCTTCTTCAAACTCTTGAGGTGCATGTTTGACTTCAAGCTCATTTGGGTCATCTGAAGTTTCATAGCACACCTTCTCACATGAGTTAGCATGATTTGAAAAAAACCTAAGATGTAATTAACTATGGAGGCTTGCCTCCATAGGGAACTTAAGAACCTGGCTTAATATAAACCCTAATTTATTCATCCATATGAAGTAGGGGAAAAATCTCTAGTACATTCGTAGACCCATCATGCTTAGGAATCCTTATTATATAAGTAGGTCCATTATAGGATGATGTCTCTATCTTTGAGATAGTACACCATACCTCAATGTTATACCCGATTATCTCAAAAAGTACCCCACTATGTTCAGCGTGGTGCCCACCCCGTATAATACATCCAAAAAATAATCAAGGCCATCTCACCTTGATCATTGAATCCTCTAAACATCATACTTTTTTTTGGAGTTTGGAGATGTCGATCCTGAATTAGGCAAGGGTTCTTACACTCATAATGTTTACTAATACACCTGGGTCAACTAGAACTCTAGATAGCCTGTATCTGCCAACATCATCTGTAATGTAAAGAGATGATTGTGCCGGATCATCCCTAAGAGTATGTTTTCATTGCTAAATGTAACTCCTAAGATGTCCTTTTGAGTGGCATGCCTCCTCTTTAGTAGCGGTCAGCTGAGCTAAACATATCTCTTGATCAAGTAAGGCCTCGATTAGAGATTCCCTCATCTATTTGGATAAGACAAGGGCATCATATATGCTTAACTTAGCTGGAAACTTTCTAAGGTGAGCTAGGACATTGTAATCAACTTTGGCTTGGTCCTCAACAAACATATCCATGGGTGGAGCATTCTATGGAGGGCCTATCTGCTCACTAAAACCATTGACTTACTTACCATTATCCTGAGGTGCTACCCTAGGAGGTTGAACTTTGCTACTACGTAGATTGATTTCAATTTCTTCTTGGAATGATGAGCTTGTGGAAAGTTCTATCTTTTCATTGGGCATACCTATAGCTTCTCCTATGGGATCCTCGTGAGGTTGACTCCAAGTCAAACTCAAGAGGTGAACTTGGTTAATTAGAGAGAAGGATATTGAATAAGTAAGTGGGTGAGTAAGGGATTTATTTTATCGACAGATAGCTCCTTCTTGAAGAGGAGCTAGTAGAAGAGATGGTAGCTGCAATAGTGGAGGGGTACTAGACTCGGATGGTGGCTGCACTACTGGACTATCCTGACCAAGTATGGTGAGCTGCTGATGATGTTGGGCTGTCACCCTCCCCGAGTTATCCTTTGCAATTAGCAAACCTTCCTTGGTGTTGGAGGTTTAAGTTATTTTAGGCACCTACAAGGAAAGCTTCTTGATCTTAGAAATGATCTTCTTAGAGGTTCGAGATAGGGAGATATCCAAACCTTCTTATGGCTCCCAACTTGTAGTTGCGCTCAAGCTAGTCCTTAAAAGTGATACAATCTTCTAAGACATGGCCTAACATGTGGTAGTAGGGGAAATAGCTAGGATCATCACTCATTCCCACTTCCTCTAGGCTCTAGTAATCGAAAGTCGATTCTTTAAGAGATTCTTAAAGATTTTCCAAACTACCTCCATTTTGAATGAATATGGCTTATTCAATCTATTGGCAAGAGTAAGTGGAAAGTAGTTACCTTACGATGGATATGAATACCCCTGCCCCTAATGATCATTGTGGTGGTGGAAATGATCATTGTGGTGGCTACGGTGGCCGGTATGCTGGCCGAGGTGGTGGTAGAGGAGGTGGCAAAGGAGGCTGCTGAGTTCATAGTCTCTCATACTGCACTCTGGCTAGCTACTTCCCTCTGTCTGCTGACACAACTATCCCTAGCTTCTTCTAACACACCTTCTACAGCTTGGGCCTAAATGATTGGTCGGGAAAGGGCAACTGTTTAGCTTCCTCTTGTAGGCTAGCCACCTTGTTGATTAATTTGTCGAATATTTTGATGGTAAAGACCTTAAGCATGAAGGCAACCGGGCCATGGATATTCTTGAGAAAAATCTCATTGGCATGTTGTTCGAACAGCTGTGGTTTGCATTTCATACTCAGGTTGTGCCACCTGAGAATGTAATCCACAAGGGACTCATTGAGTTTCTATTTCTCTACAATTAGATTGCTTATAGTCACCTTTACTGAGCTCTAGCAAACCTCTTAATGAAGGGGTGCTCCAACATAGCAAAAGTCTTCACCGAACCGTTAGGCATGCATACCCAAATGCAACACCGATAGATAAACTAAAAGGGGAAGAGGAGTGTGTTGCTGCCACCGGTGTTGCAACAACCGACTCTAAAGTATGCAATGTGTTATCGTGGGTTCCCACTGCCATCAACGATCTTGAAGGATGGTGGCAAAAAACCCTAAATAAAATAAAAACTAATTAAAACCTAAACCTAAAAAATAAACCTAAAAATAAAATCTAAAAATAAATAAAAAATAAAACCTAAACCCTAAACTAAAAAAAGCCTAAACCAAAAATAAACAAAATAAAATAAACTTAAACTTAAGCTAAAATAAATAAAACCAAACTAAAAAACCTAAACCTATAAACTAAACTTGAAGCCTAAACTAAATAAAATAAAATAAACTAAAATAAACATAAACCTAAAAAAAACCTAAAAAAAAACCTAAAAATAAAAATAAACCTAAAAAAAATAATATAAAAAACCTAAGCCTAAACCTAAAAATAAAAAATAAAACCTAAACCTAAACAAATAAACTGAAAATAAACAAACTAAAATAAAAAATAAAGCTAAACCTAATCCAAAAAATAAACTAAAATAAAAAAACCTAAACTAAAATAAATAAACCTAACATAAATAAACTAAAAAATAAAATAAACTAAAATAAATAAAAAATAAACTAAATAAACCTAAACCTACTGGTTGACTTAATTTTTTTTTTAAATTAACCTTAAACCCTAAACCTTAAAACTTAAACCCTAAATCCTAAACTATAAACCCTAAACCATAAAACCAACCCTAAACCCTAAACCCTAAACCTTAAACCTACAACCCTAAACCTACAAACCTAAGCCCTAAAACCTAAATCCTAAAAAACCCTAAACCATAAACTAACCCTAAACACTAAACCCAAAACCCTAAACCCTAAACCCTAACCCTAACCCAAACCCTAAACCCTAAACCCTAAAACCCTAAATTAAAAAAAACCTAAAAAAACTAAAAAAAAAAAGAGAAAAACCTAAACCTAAATAAAATAATAAAAAATAAAATAAAAACCTAAACTAAAACCTAAACCTGAACTTAAACCTAAACCTAAACTTAAAAATAAAATAAAATTAATATTAAAAATGAAACTAGGATAAAATAAATAAAAACCTAAACTAAACTAAATAAATATAATAAACCTAAAAATTTAAAAAAACATTAATAAAATAAAACCTAAACATAAAATAAAAAAAATAAAAACCAAAAGTAAAATAAATACTAAATAAAAACCTAAACCTAATAAAAAAACTAAATAAATAAAAAATTAAACCTAAACCCTAAACTAAAAAAAAACCTAAACCTAAAGTAAAAAAAAAAAAAAACCTAAACCTAAACTAAAATAAACTAAACTAAAATAATTGAAATCTAAACTTAAACTTAAAATAAACTAAACCTAAATCCTAAACTAAATAGAATAAAATAAACTAAAAAAAACCTAAACCGAAACTAAAAATTAAAACTTAGAAATAAACCTAAATTAAAAACCTAAAAATAAATAAAAAAATAAAACCTAAACCCTAAACTAAAACAAAACCTAAACCTAAAATGAAAAATAAAATAAACCTAAACATTAACTAAAATAAACTAAACTAAAATAAATAAAACCTAAACCTAAACCTAAAATAAACTAAACTTAAACCGTAAACTAAATAAAGAAATTAAACTAAAAATAATCCTAAACCTAAACTAAAAATAATAGCTAAAAATAAACTTAAAATAAAAACCTAAAAACAGAACATAAAAAAAATAAAATAAAAACCTAAACCTAAACCTAAAAATAGAAAATAAAACCTAAACCAAAAAAATAAAATAAAAATAAAAAATAAACCTAAACCTAAACCTAAGCTTAAAAAGTAAACTAAAATATATAATTTTAAAATAAAAAAAACTAAAAGAAATAAAAATAAAGATAAACCTAAATAAAAATAAAAAATAAAATAAAAAATTGATATAAAATAGACTAGATAAACTAAATAAGCCTAAACCTATGAGTTTACTTAATTTCAAAAATAATAAAAAAATTAAACAAATAAAAATAAAAAATATAAACCCTAAACCCTAAACCCTAAACTCTAACTCTAACCATAAATCCTAAACCCTAAACCCTAAATCCTTAAACCCTAAACCCTAAACTAACCCTAAACCCTAAACTTTAAACCATAAAAACCCTAAACCCTAAATCCTAAAGCCTAAACCTTAAACCTAAAACCCTAAGCTAACCCTAAACCCTAAACCTTAAACCCCCAAAACCTAAAACCCAAAACCCTAAACCCTAAACCATAAACACTAAACCTTAAGCTAACCCTAAACCCTAAACCCTAAATCCTAAAAACCCTAAACCCTAAATCCTAAAGCCTAAAGCCTAAACCCTAAACCCTAAATCGTAAACTCTAACCCTAAACCATAAATCCTAAAACCCTAAGCTCTAAACCCTAAACCCTAAACCCTAAACCCTAAAAACCTAAAACCTAAAAACCTAATGACCTAAACCTATACTAAATAAAACCAAAAAACAAAATAAATAAAAATAGAATCCAAAATAAAATAAAATAATAAAATAAAATAAACCTAAATAAAAACCTAAAAATAAAATAAAATAAACTAATAAAAATAAATTAAACTAAAATAAATAAAAACTAAACTATAAAATAAAATAATAAACCTAAGAATAAAAAACCTAAATAAATAAAAAAAAAACTAAATGTAAAATAAAAATAAAATAAACCTAATGTAAACTAAAACAAAATAAGATAAAAACTAAATAAAAACCTAACCCTAAAATAAACCTAAAAATAAATAAAAAAATATAAACCCTAAACTAAAATAAAATATAATATAAAATAATAAAAATAAATAAATAAAATAAAATAAACCTAAACCTAAACTAAGATAAACTAAACTAAATAAATAAAATGTAAACATAAACCTAAAATAAAGTAAACCTAAACACTAAACTAAATAAAATAAATTAAATTAAAAATAAACCTAAACCTAAACTAAAAAAAACCTAAAAATAAACCAAAAATAAAATCCTAAAATCTAAACCTAAAAAAATTAAATAAAAACCTAAACCTAAAAATAAACCCTAAACATAAAAAAATAAAGTATAAACCAAAACAAAAACCTAAACTTAAACCTAAAATAAGCTAAAATAAAATATATAATAACCTAAACTAAACTAAAAAAAATAGAATAAACCTTTGAATAAAAAACCTAAATAAAATAAAAACCAAATATAAAATAAAAATAAAATAAACCTAAAATTAACCTAAAATAAATAAAATTAAATACTAAATAAAAACCTAAAGTTAAAAAATAAACCTAAAAATAAAACATAAAAATAAATAAAAAATAAAACCTAAACCCTAAACTAAAAAAAAAAAACATAAACCTAAAATAAAAATAAAATACAAAAAATAAAATAAACCTAAACCAAAAGTAAAATAAACTAAACTATAATAAAGAAAACCTAAACCTAAACCTAAAATAAACTAAACATAGACCTATACCTAAATTAAAAAAAATAAAATAAACTAAAATAAACTTAAACTAAAAAATAAAACCTAAAAATAAACCTAAAATAAAAATCTAAAACCTAAACCTAAAAAAATAAAATAAAAACCTAAACCTTAGCCTAAAAATAGAAAATAAATCTTAAACCTAAAAAATAAAATAAAATAAAACTCAACTAAAAAATAAACCTAAACCTAAAATAAAAACTTAAACTAAAATAAATAAACCTAAAATAAATAAACTAAACTAAATAAAAATAAAAAAGAAATATAAATAGAAATAGAAGATTAAGATAAAGTAAAATAAATAAAAAAATAAGATAAACTAAAATAAATAAAAATAAACAAAATAAACCTAAACCTACATGATTACTTAATTTAACAAAAAATAAATAAACTTAAATCCTAAGCTAACCAAACCCTAAACCCAAAAAATAAACTAAAAAAAATATAAACCTACCAGTTTACTTAATTAAACTAAACCTAACTAAACCTAAAACCTAAACCTAAACCCTAAACCATAAAATAAAGAAAACCCTAACCTAAACCTAAACACTAAACCCTAAAACTAACCTAAACCTAAACCTGATCCTAAACCCTAAAATAAACCTAAACCCTAAACAACCTAAACCCTAAACCCACCTAAACTAAATTTAAACTAACCTAAACTATAAACCCAACCTTAAACCCTAAAACCTAAACCTAAATGTAAACCCTAAAACCTAAACCCTAAAACCTAAACCCTAAAGAAACAAACCTAAACTAAACCTAAACTAAACCCTAAACCTAAACCCTAAAAAATCCTAAATAAATAAAACTAAACCCTAAACCCTAATCCAAAACCTAAACCCTAAACCTTAAACCTAAAATTGTAAACCTTAAAAACCTAAAAAGTTGAGCCTTAAAAATAAAATAAAAATAAAACTCAACTAAAAAATAATCCTTAACCTAAAAAATAAAATAAAACAAAAAACCTAAACTAATATAAGTAATCCTAAAATGAATAAACTAAACTAAATAAAAATAAAAAATTAACCTAAACAAAAATAAAAAATAAAATAACTTAAAATAAATAAAAAGTAAACTAAGTTAATTAATTAAACCTAAACATACCGATTTACTTAATTTTTTTTAAAGAAAAAACCCTAAACCCTAAAACATAAACCATAAAACTAACCCTAAACTTAAACCCTAAACCTATAAAACTAAACCAACAACCCTAAACCCTAAACCCTAAACCCTAAAAAACCCCAAGCTAAAACCTGAACCCTAAACCTAAATCTTAAACCCTAAACCTTAAACCCTAAACCCTAAACCCTAAATCTATAATACTAAACCCTAAACCCTAAGCCCTAAAAAAAACCCTAAACCCAAAACCCAAAACCCTAAACCCTAAGCACTAAATCCTAAACCATAAACCATAAAACTTAAAAACCCTAAACCCAAAGCCTAAACATTAAACCCTAAACCCTAAACTCAAAAATAACCTAAACCCTGAACCCTAAACTCTAAGAACTAAACCCTAAACCTAAACCCTAAAACCTAAAAAAAAAACCTAAAACATAAAACCTAAAAAAAATAAAAGAAAATAAAACTCAACTAAAAAATAAACTTAAACCTAAACCTAAACCTAAAAAATAAACTAAAATAAATAAACCAAAAATAAATAAACTAAACTAAATAAAAATAATAAAACTAAAAAAAAATAAAATAAACTAAAATAAATATAAAATAAACTAAATAAAACTAAACCTACCAATTTACTTAATTTTTTATATAAAAAACCCTAAACCCTAAACCATAAACCCTAAAACTAACCTTAAAACCTAAACCTATAACCCTAAATCCTAAACCCTAAACCCTAAACCCTAGAACCTAAAACCAAAAACCCAAAACCCTAAACCATAAAACCTAAAACCCAAATCCCAAAACCCTAAACCCTAAACCCTAAACTCTAAATCATAAACCCTAAGCCCAAAACCCTAAGCACTCAACTAACACTAAACCCTAAACCCTAAAAAGCTAAAAACCTAAACCTAAACTAAATAAAACCTAAAAATAAAATAAATAAATAAACCTAAACCAAAATAAAATAAAAAATTAAAATAAAATAAAAACTAAAACTAAAACCTAAACTTAACCTAAAACTAAACCTAAACCTAAAAGAAAATAAAATAAATACTAAAAACTAAAGTAAAATAAAATATATAAAAAGCAAAACTAAACTTAAAAATAAAAAACCTAAATAAAATAAAAATAAATAAACAAAAATCTAAACCTAAACAAAAAAAAACCTAAACCTAAAATAAAAATAATATAAACCTAAACCTAAACTAAAATAAATTAAACTAAAATAAACAAAACCTAAACCTTAACCTATGATAAACTAAATCAAAACCTAAACTAAAATCCAAAATAAAATAAAATAAACTGAAAATAAACCTAAACCTAAACTAAAAAAATACAACTTAAAAATAATCCTAAAAAAACCTAAAAACTAAATCAAAAAAATAAAAAAAAATAAAAACCTATTCCTATACCTACAACAACAACAACAACAAGCCTTAATCCCACTGGGTGGGGTCGGCTACATGAATCCTTCATCTCCATTGTGTCCTATTATGTGTCAAATTCTCATTTAAATCAAGTATACTAAGATCATTTTTATACATATTAACCACCCTTTTAGGTCTACCTCTACCTTTCTTAACATAAGGCAAATCTAAAGCATCTACTCATAATCGGTCATTGGACTACCTTTATGTGGCTAAATCATCTAAGGCGACTCTCCCTAATCTTATCTACCACCGGAGCTACTCCAACTTTTTCAATATACTCATTTTGCATTCTATCTCTAAGAGTAAAGCCACTCATCCACCTAAGCATCCTCATCTCTATAACACTTAACTTAGTCTTATGCTTCTCTTTTATTGGCCAACATTACCATAAGTCATTGCGGTCTTACCACCATCTTATAAAATTTTCCCTTAAGTTTAAGTGGCACTTTTCTATAACACAATAGGCTAGATGCATTCCTCCACTTCAACCAAACTTGAATTCTACTAATAACATCTCCATCTATTTCACCATCATTTTGAACAATAGAGCCTAAATATCTAAACGCTCACTCTTATAATGACTTGTTCACCTAATGTCACAACACTACCACTAGTACTTCTACAACCAAAATTACACTCCATATAGTTTTAGATCTACTTAAATGAAAACCTTTAAAAGTTGACCTCCATAATTCAAGTTTTTGTTGGACTCCCTCTCTAGTCTTATCAACAAGAAGAATGTCATCAGCAAAAAGCATACGCCAAGGTACATCTTCTTGTAAATGCCTAGTAAGAACATCCATAACTAAAGTAAAAAAAAACCTATACAAATACCTAAAAATAAAAAATAACACTTAAACATAAAAAACTAAATAAAAATAAAACCAAACTAAAAAATAAACCTAAACCTAAACCTAAAAAATAAACAAAATTAAAATCCTAAACTAAAATAAATAAACCAAACTAAATAAAAATAGAAAATAAACCTAAATAAAAATAAAAAATAAAATAAACTAAAATAAAAAAAATAAACTAAATAAACCTAAATCTACCACTTTAGTTAATTTTTTTAAAAAAAAACTCTAAACCTTAAACCCTAAACCCTAAACCCTAAAGAACTCTAAAAGTTAAACCCTAAATTCTAAATCCTAACCCCTAAACTAAGCCTAACCCTTAAACCCTAACCTTAACTGTAAACCCTGAACCCTAAACCCTAAACCCTAAACCCTAAAACCTAAACCCTAAACTAAACTAACCCTAAACCCTAAACCTTAAACATTAAAACCCTAAACAATAAACCTATACCCTAAACTAACCATAAACCTTAAGCTAAACCTAAACCCTAAACCATGAAAACCCTAAACCCTAAACCCTAAAAATCCTAAACCCTAAAGCTTAAACATTAAACTCTAAACTAAACCCTAAACATTAAACCCTAAACCCTAAACCATAACCCTAAACCATAAACCCTAAAAGCCAAAATGCACCCTAAATCATAAATTAAATAAAACCTAAAAGTAAAATAAATAATAAAACCTAAATAGAATAAATAGAATAAATAAAATAAAAACCTAAACTAAAACCTAAATCTAAACCTAAAAATAAAATAAAATAAAAAATAAAAGTAACTAAAAAAGAAAACCTAAAACTAAAAATAAAATAAACCTAAGAATAAAAAACCAAATATAAAAACTAAATGTAAAATAAAAAAATAAACCTAAAATTAAAACTAAATAAAACCTAAACCTAAAAATAAACCTAAAATAAGTAAAATAAAACCTAAACCCTAAACTAAAAAAAACCTAAACCTAAAATAAAAATAAAAATAAAATAAATAAAATAAAATAAACATAAACTTAAACTATAATAAACATAACCTAAACCTAAACCTAAAATAAACTATACCTAAACCAAAACTTTAATTAAATAAAAATAAACTAAAAATAAACCTAAACCTATACCTAAAAATAATCCTTAAAAAAACCTAAAACCTAATCTTAAAAAATAGAAAAAAATAAAAACCTATACCTATACCTAAAAATAAAAAAAATAAAGCCTAAACCTAAAAAATAAAATAAAAAAAAACTAAATTAAAAAATAAATTTAAACCTAAACCTAAACCTAAAAAAAGTAAACTAAAATAAAAAACCTAAACTAAAATAAATAAACTAAACTAAATAAAAATAAAAATATAAACCTAAATAAAAATAAAAAATAAAATCAAACAAAATAAATAAAATAAACTAAATAAACCTAAACCTATTGGTTTTGATTTTTTTTAAAAAAAAACCTAAACCCAACCCTAAACCCTAAAACTAAAGAACTAAATTAAATTAAACTAACCCTAAACCCTAAACCCTAAACCTAAACCTAACCATAAACCCTAAACCCTAAATCCTAAATAAAACCTAAACCCCAACTAACTACCAACCCTAAACCTAAACCTTATAAACCCTAAACCTAAAGAAACCTAAATCAAAACCTCAAAACCCTAAACCCTAAACCTTGATGACCTAAACTAAATATTAAAAACCCTAAACCTAAAATAAAATAAAATAAAAACCTAACCCTAAACCTAAAAATAAAAAAATAAAATTGAAACTAAAAAAATAAAATAAAAATAAAACTCAACCAAAAAATAAACCTAAAACTAAACCTAAAAAATAAACTAAAATAAAAAACTTAAACTAAAATAAATAAACCTAAAATAAATATACTAAACTAAATAAAAATAAAAAATAAACCTAAATAAAAATAAAAAGGAAAATAAACTTAAATAAATATAAAATAAACTAAATAAACCTAAACCTACCAGTTTACTTAATTTTTAAAAAAATACCCTAAACCATAAATCCTAAACCCTAATCCCTAAACACTAAAACTAACCTTAAACCCTAAACCCTAAACCATAAACCCTAAACACTAAACCATAAAAGCCTAAATCTTAAACCATATACCCTAAACTAACCCTAAACTCTAAACCCTAAACTAACCCTATACCTTGAACCCTAAGAATGGGTAGAACCTTGATAGCAAAAACATCACCAACAACTAGGCTCAGTCTAAATCTGGCGATGGAAGCAAAGGCGAAAGTCACAGTTACCACAGTGTTGGTGGGGGATCTAGAGGCGTTGGTGGATATATAAGTGGTGGTCAGAGCAGTGATGGTTTTGATGGCTGAAGGACCAACGGAGGTTATAGCTATGGTGGTGGTAGAGGGAGAGATTGGGGATATGATGGTAGATCCCAGAACTTGAGAGGCGGGGTGGTTCTGATGGGAACTGGAGAAATTGAAGAACGACTGATATGATCTATTGATTATGGAACAATGCTTTTATAGTAAAGATGGTTCAACTTATTTAGGGTTATTAATTTGCTCTATGAGTGCTCATTTTTTATCTATGTCATCGCTTGTGTCTTAGAAAACCTTGGGTGATACTTGGTTGATGAAATCGAATAGAAGAAATGTTAAATCTGAATTTGATCTCTGTTAAAAAAAAACCTTAAACCCTAAATCTAAACCCTAAACTCTAAACCCTAAACCTAAAACCAAAACCCTAAACCCTAAAAAATTTAAACCCTAAACCTTAAACCTTAAACCATAAAACCCTAAACCTTAAACCTAAACCCTAAAATCATAAATCCTAAACCCTAAAACCTACAACCCTAAACCATAAACCCCAAACCCTAAATGCTAAACCCTAAACTCTAAACTAACCTAAACCCTAAACCCAAAACTAACCCTAAACCCTAAACCCTAAACCTTGAATAAAGATGTCATTAGGAGTAGATCAAAATAATGACTTAATCCTAACATAGTTATGGTAGCTATAGAAAATGTCTTCAAGAGACTTTCCCTTCACTACTAGAGATTTGGATACCCTAAACCTTAACCCTAAATCATATTATATTACCATATATTAGAGTATAATGTAGCATCATATATTTTAGCATGTAGTGATGTGTTTTTGGATGATATAAGATGTTTTAAAATGTTTTAGTATATTACATTGTGCCTATAGTCTATATTAATATAAATCAAAAAAATATTGATTTAATAAATCATATTATGAAATTTATTAGATTTGAATTGGGAATTAGGTTGTAGTACCAAGGTGTGCTACGCCACTTGTAGTCTAAAAGTAAGATCTTATGTTCTAAATAAATATTATTTGTTGTTGCATAGTATATCATCATATATCATAATATATTGTTCTATATATTTTAAATTCTTTTAATATTTTACAATCATGTAGTTGAGCCTACACTAGCATTATTTATAAAAATATTAATTTAGACTTTAAAATGGTGGAATTTGGCCAAATTCATAATAAGTTGAGCATGGCATCATAATATATTATTTCAATTTAAAATATGTAAGTGATATGACTAAAATACATAGTTTTATTATTATTTAGACTAATTTTATGATTTTTTATCTTAAACAATCCCTTGTGATATGATATGCAATATAATATAATATTATATGTTATAGTGTATTATAGTATAGAATGCCATATCATAAAGCATCATGCACATATGTACTATTATTGTATTAGGTTTATTTTAGTATGATGTAGTAGAGGTATTGGTATAATTCATAAAAATAAATATTTAAACTCTAAACCTTAAATAATAAGCCTACAACCATAAACCTAAAACTCTAAACCCTAAACCCTAAACCCTAAACTCTAAACACTAAAACCCTAAACCCTAATCCCTAAACCCTGATCCCTAAACCCTAAACCTACAACCATTAACCTATAACACTAAACCCTAAACCCTAAACTTTAAACCCTAAAACCCTAAACCCTAAACTCTAAATCCTAAACCCTAATCCATAAACCCTAAACCCTAAAACCTAAAACCCTAAAACCTACAACCCTAAACACTAAACCCCAAACCCAAAACCCTAAATCATAAACCCTAAACCCTAAACTAACCTTAAAGTAACCCTAAACCCTAAGAATAGGAAGAACCTTGATGGAAAGAACATCACCGTCGACTAAGCTCAGTCTAGATCTGGTTGTGTAAGCAAAGGTGGAGGCGGTGATAATCGCAATGGTGGTGGGGATCCGGGAAGTGCGGTCGAATGGAGGTGGTGGTGAGTAGTGGTGGTTATGGTGGTGGGAGGAAAGGTTCTGCCCATGGTGGTGGTGGAGAGAGAGATCGAGGATATAATGGTGAATCTCACTACTCGAGAGGCGATAGTGGTTCTGATGGGAACTGGAGAAACTAAAGAATGGCCGATCCGATCTGCTGCTTATAGAACTGTTTCTTCATAGTAAAGATGGTTCAACTTATCATGGGGTTTTTGATTTGCTCTATGGGTGCTCATTTTCTATCTATGCCATTGCTTGTGTCTTAGAAAACTTGGGGTGATACTTGGTTGAAGAAATCAAATAGAATAAATGTTGAATCTGAATTTATTCTCTATTAAAAAAACCTCAAACCCTAAACCCTAAACTCTATAAACACTAAATCCTAAACCCAAATCCCAAAACCCTAAACCCTAATTCCTAAACCCTAAACCCTAAACCCTAAACCTGAAACCCTAAAACCCTAAACCTAAACCCTAAACCCTAATCCTAAAACCATAAACCTTAAAGCATAAAACCTACAACCCTAAACCCTAAACCCTAAACTCCAAACCCTAAACCTTAAACCCTAAACCCTAAACCCTAAACTCTAAACCCTAAACCCTAACCCCTAACCCTAAACTCTAAACCGTGAATAAATATGTCATTAGAAGTAGATCTAAGGAATGACCTATTCTAATATAGTTATGGTAGCTAAAGAAAATGTCTTCAAGTGACTTTCTCATGACTATTAAAGATTTGAATACCCTAAACCCTACCCCTAAATTACATTATACTATCATATATTATAGTATAATGTAGCATCATATAGTTGAGCATATAGTGATGTGTTTTTGGATGCTATAAGATTTTTTGAAAAGTTTTAGTATATTATGGTATTGTGCCCTATAATTTATATTAACATAAATCTAAAAATATTGATTTAATAAATCAGATGATGAAATTTATTAAATTTGAAGTGGAAATTAGGTTGTAGTACCAAAGGTGTGCTACACCACTTGTAGTCTAAAAAGTAAGATTTTATGTTCAAAATAAATATTATTTATTGTAATATAGTATAAGCATCATATATCATAATATATTATTTTGTGCATTTTAAATTCTTTTAGTATTTTACAATCATGTAGTCGAGCCTACACTAGCATTATTTATAATAATGTTCATTTAGACTTTAAAATGGTGGAATTTTGCCAAATTCATACTTGGTAGAGCATGACATCATAATATATTATTTCAATTTAAAATATGTAAGTGATACAACTAAACTATGTAATTTTTATATTGTTTAGACTAATTTTATAATTTTATCTTAAAAAATCCCTTGTGATTTTATATGCAATATAATATAATATGTTATAGTGTATTATAATATAGGATTCCTTAATGTAGTGTAGCATCATCCATTATAGCAAACTATTGTGTATTACTACTTATTGTTTAGCATATTTTAGTTTGTTATAGTATGATGAAGTAGAGTTTATACTGGCATTATTCATAAAAATACTGATTTATAGGATGAGATTATGGGATTTGACCAAATTTATGGCAAGCTTAAGGGAACATCATTGGGGGTTTGATATGGTGTGTTATTTAATTAAAAGAATGGGATATTGCATCCAAAATAAATGTTCATTTTTCAACCAAATTTTATAAATTTTTGCATAAAGTGATTCATTTTAAGGTGTATTATAACATAATATATTATATGAAAGAATATTAAAATACAATGTACAAAACAATATAACTTCATATATATATATATGAATGTGGTGGTGTGTTACTAAATGTTATTGTACATTTTAGTATATTTTACTTTTGTTATAATACATTGGGTCAAAACTCACAAAAAAGTTAATTTGAAGGTTGGGTTGGAAGAATTTGGCCAAATTCATGACACACACCAAGAAGCAATACCAAATTTATCCTATTTTGTACCATTTCTAATAGAAAAATAATAGTTTTACATAAAAAACAAACATTATTCATATTTTGAAAAAATCATGTTATTTCTTCCTTTTAAGTGATTTTAATGAGGTGAAATGTTAGACAATATATTATATTATATAAAATTATAATATAACATCATAATTTATAATATAATATAGTGTGTTAATTCACATTATAATATGTTTAGCATGATATTGTATCATAAATTTGAGCTTTCACCATCACAAATCATAAAATGTTGATTACAATGTTAAGATTATGTAATTTGAATGAATACATTGTTAGGCTTTTGGTTGAAGTATTAAAGGTGTGTAAGAGAAGAAATAAGATTTGATGAGAATTCCATGTCGAAGACATGGAGAGAGATCCACTAGGGATTCACATGGACATAGGTGTGAGGGCATATCGAGGAAGAAAATCAGTTGTGGATAAGGTTTGAATTTGATTTGATTATATGATTTATGGAAAGAAGATCCACTAGGGATAAGAATCTATAATCCACTAAAGATTAAGATCAAATTGACTTTAATTTATTTTATTTTAATTGATATGGAGGCATATCTGCTAGAGATATGGGCTTGAGTCCGCTCAGGATCGAGAAAATGAACCTTCTACTAGGTAAACAGGTTTGGGCTATCCGCTAGGGATTGGGATTTGAGTTTGATTTCATAAATTTTTTTGGGAATGTATCCGCTAAGAATAAGAGTTTGGTTGGGTTTCTTTGATTTAGACTCTACTGGGGAGTTGGTTTAATTTGGCTCCACTAGGGAGGTTGGTTTTGGATTTGATTTCTTTGCTTGACTTGTTTATATATTATTTGGGGCTCCATTAGGGAGAAGGGTTTGATTTAACTCCATTGGGGAAAATCATATTGGATTTAATTTAGTTTGAGTTAATGTATGGACCCTGTCGGTGTGTATTGAACCCACTGAGAAGGGCCTATATCATTCTTGACCTACCTTAGGTTTACAAATTCAAAGGCATAGTCTATCGGCTACAGGGTAGAGCTAGCCAACCTAAGGGGTTGCCATTCAGTGTTTACTGACTATGCTGGGAGGAAGGAATAATAGACTTACATCTTCCAAAGTAAGGAACAACCGCTGGGGTGACCTATTGGATGCACAACAAATCAAACATAACCTAGGGTGGCTACTAAGTGAATTCTAGTTGGGACTTATGTCAACTCAAAAGTAGTCAGGATTAATTTTATCTTAATTTTATGTGATTTGATATGGTTTGTTTGGTTTAGTTTGGTTTCAAATTAAGGGAATATCTACTAGGGATGTGAGCTTGATCAAATTTGATAGATTTAATTTATGGACCATATCAGTGTGCGATGGACCCACTGAGAAGGGGCTATATTGGACTTGTCTCTCAAATCCAAAGGGATAGTACCGGCCATGGGGTAGAACTAGCCAACCTAAGGGTTGCCTTTGCAATGGTGTGGAAGAAGGCATAGTAGACTTATATCTTCTAAAGTAGGGACCAGGGGGGTGACACAGCATAACAAATCAAACTCGACTTATGGGCTACCGAGTGAATGCCACTTAGACTTATACTCAAGAGAAGCAATTCTGAGGGAGTTTTGAAATGGCCTATAGATAAGATGACTGCTTGGAAAAGGGATTATTAGGGGTGTCCTCCTAATCAACAAATGAATATATATTTTTTTATATGTTTGTGTGTGTTGGTGAGGGACTATACTTGACGCATATTAGATCTAAATCTCTAGGGACATAGGGGAACTTTCTCAGGTAACCTGGTAGTGTCTAAATGGGGATGTGGTCCAAATATAGTGCCCATAAGGGAGGTGATAGGCATTATCTGAGCCTTGGAAAAGAAAGCCTATAGGTGTATGATGGACAACTCAAGGAGAAACCATAATACTTACATTTGCCATGAGTGGTGTATCTTAAGAACCAACCAACCTAAGATGTCTTTAGCATGAGTGGTGTATCTATCAACATAGTGAGAACCGACCAACTTATGGTGCCCGTTGATGTGCAATGATCAATCTAGAAAGAAAGCATGTAGGCTACAACTATCCAAGAGGAATAGATCATTGGGATAGTCTATCATCGGCGGGATAGATGCTATCTGACCTAGAGTGACTACTAAGCAGGGAGCCATGAGGATGGACTCGACCCAGACTTAAAGTAGTCTGGAGGGAAGGAGCCGCTAGAGGACTTATTATAAAACTAAAATATACACGACCCAATTAGTGCATGAAGGATAATCCAAGAAGAAAGTGTAGCAGACTCACATCCTCTTAAGTGAAGCCAATATAAGGTAGCTTAGCGACCATGCACTAAGGCCTACCAAACAAGGCCCTCCGTGCAATGGCCAAGTAAGGAAGGAAAGTGTAAACTTACATCCTCCAAAGCAAGAAGACCAGGGGTGACACTAGCGATGCTACAACGTAGAGCAACATCAGAGAGTGCAGGGGTGTTATCTCAACTCATACAAAAAATACATGTGTTTATTTTATATGTTTGTGTGTAGTTTTGTTTATGTTGTGTCGATGAAGGATAGATGCCACTCTGTTCTTATACTTTACCTAACACATCATGGTAGATTAAAAACAAGAATACTTTCAACATGGAAGAGATTAAATTCAAAATGAATTTTCATTGATGATTATTTTCAAACATGATTTATAATATTTTATAAGTAGAGCCCATTGATTGGAAGCATTGGGCACTTTCCCTTATGATTAATAAGCGATAAGATCCTTCTTAGGCCTTCTCTGATAAAGGGCCTTCCTAAGTGGGTTAAAACTTGCATCCCATCTTACAATGAGCAACAATCAGTCTCCTTAGAACTAAAATAAACTCTCTTACTTGAAAAACTCTTGGATGAACCAACTTGTTGTGACCTTGAATCATTTTAGCTTTGTACGACTCAAAGTTTTAGCATGCACTGCATCTCTCCTCAAACCTTAGCTCTTCTAACC
This sequence comes from Cymbidium sinense, assembly GCA_021442155.1. Lineage (NCBI taxonomy): Eukaryota > Viridiplantae > Streptophyta > Magnoliopsida > Asparagales > Orchidaceae > Cymbidium > Cymbidium sinense. The sequence goes on from CM038222.1 coordinate 52,683,957, forward strand.
ATAACTTGGCATTGCTATGTTGTGATCTTGCTACCTGACTATCCTTAGTGATGGGAGTTAGACTTCTAATGGTAGAATAGCTTGATTATACACTAAGGAGAAAGGAGTAGGCGAGTTGGAGTTCTATATGTGGTGGGGTAGGACCACAAAAGCTTCCAACTGCTTTATCACTTATTATTGTCGAGTGTCTTTTTTAGTATTTGGATGAGAGATTTATTGAAGGCATCAAGGTAGTTTTCCCTCAGGTAGTTGATGGTATAATATCTCTTATCTATGTTATTTCTAGGCAAAGTTGTTGATCTCAGTGCTCTTAAATGTAATACCATTATCAGATATAATTCATTGAGGCACTCCGAACCTATATATGATATGGTTTCTAAAAAACTGGAGCACATGCTGAGTTGTGACCTCTCTGAGCAAAATTGGCTTCCCCCATTTGGAAAAGTACTTAGTTGCAGCTAAGATGAATCGATGACCCTTGGAAGAAGGAGGATCTATCACACCCACTATGTTAGTGCCACAACACTCGAATGGCCATGAGGCCAATATACGATGTTCAATGTTGGGTAGTTGGTGTAGGACCACATCGTGTATTTGACATTGGTGGCATCTCCTAGCCATATGCATGCAATCTTTGATCATCAATGACCAGAAGTATCCTAGTATCTTGATCTTGGATTTCATCTTTGGATCAGATTGGTTGGCTCCACATAATCCAGAGTGCACCTCGATCAAGATCTTATGGGCTTCATGCTTGTGTAAACGTAACCACATATGATCAAAGACCACGGTTCAAGACACCATCCACAAGAGCATTGGAAAGTGCTCTCGCTTCATCTGATGGGCTTCAGACTTCTCTTTAGGTAGTTCGCCTTTATTTAGGTAATCCATGAATGGTTGCCTCCAATCTAACTATTCATCCTTCTTTAAAATGGAAACCTCCCCTTTAAGAGAGTACATTTTGATGATTTCAATATCAATAAAAAATAAGACTTGTTTATTTTGTACCTTTATTAGTATGGACTCATCCTCCGGTCATGCCAACTCCTTGGCATGCTTTGCTAAAGCATATGCTTCAGTGTTCTCTCCTCAAGGAATCTTATGAATGTTAACCTATAAGATTTGGGCCAACAACTCCATGGTGTACTTGTGGTAGTGATGGATCTTAGGCTTTATAACCTTATAGGATCCAATGATTTGGTTGATAATTAACTGAGAGTCCTTGAAGATTTAATGTTATGGATGCTTAGAGTAATGACTAACTCCATATCTACAATCGAGCCTCATATTGCTTCATTGTTGGCAGATTGGATAGATGATATGAGAATCTCATCACATTGTCTAAGAGAACTATTCCTACCACTAACTTTAGAATAGCAGATTATGGTTCTTCTCCTCTTTGAGAGGAAACTACACCATCAAAGTCCATCTCCCACCAGTGAATGCGAGTATCCCCTAAGTTCATGATTTGTTCATCAGGGAGATCATCAATAAATGGAGAGTCAACAAGAAGTGAGTGTGCTGCTAAGAAATCCACTAGTGCTTGTCCTTTCTCCACATGAAGGGGTATGAAGGTAATGTCAAACTGTGAGAGAATCTTGGATCATCGTGCTAACTGTCTGGATAGCATCGGTCATGTCATGAGATAATATAGTGGATTGATCCTAGATATTAAGTTCACCTTATGAGAAATCATGTAGTGCTTAGCTTTTGGGATGCAAAGATTAAAATGCAATGCTTCTCAATAGGTGGATAATTAGCTTGAGATTAGATGATGGAGGTAATAGAGTGCATTTTCCTTTCCTTCATCATTGGCTTGGGCAACAAAGCACCAAGGGAGTCATCTAAGCAATGTAAAGTATGAGCTTGCAGAGAAACTGCTAGAATTGGTGATGTCATCATGTAATGCTTGATGTCTTTGAAGGCATGCTCACACTTGTCATCCCACTTGAACTTGGCATCCTTTTTTCACCCCGAGAATGCGATATCTTCCGATAAGTTGGATATAAAGCATCTTAGATATGCCAACCACCCTTAATGATTTAAGTTGAGTTAAAATTTTAGGGGTGTGATTTCTAATATTGCCTTGATCTTCTCACAATTTGATTTGTGGTGTTGGACAATAAACCCAAGGATTTCCACAGCTACTCCAAATGCACACGGGGTTCATTTTGAGGTTAAATCATCTTAACTATTGAAAACTACTTTCAAGTCAAAGAGATGGTCTTCTTTTCTTTACTTTTGACCATGAGATCATCGACATAGCACTCAACTTGATGATGAATGAGTTCATCAAAGATTTGAGTCATAGCTGGTATGTAGCCAAAATTTTAAGGCAATGACATGACCTTATAGCAAAAGATTGATGAGGTTCTAAAAAGTGTTTCTTTCATCTTAGGGGCCATCTTTATTTAGTTATATCTGAGCCATCCAGAAAGAAGATTGCATGAGATGAGGCAATGTGCACCATCGACTTTGGGATTAGTAGTGAAATTCATCTTTTGGACATAAATCCCTAAAATTGATGCATATGTGAATTTGGCCATTCTTTTTCTTAACTAGATGATGACCGCTAACAAGTAGGGTATTTTTCTTCCTAGATGAAGCCAGCATCGATCAATTTCTTGACTTCATAAATGACATGTTGTTCTATGTCTAATTCATATCTGAGCTTGCTTGATAAGGTTAGTAGCTCTCTAGTTTATGGACATTTAGAGCAATCAGGCATCTCTTCATAACTCCATGCAAAGTAGTCCTTAAAATTCATCAATAGCCTAACTAAGTCATTGGTTTTAATTTCATTCAATAAAGATCGATGTATGTGGGCATGGATCTTCTTTAGTTCTAAGTTGATTTCCTTGAGCTCGTCATGGTTGACTTGATCTCTTCTTGAACTTTGGCGGTCTCATTGACTTCAAAATCATTTGGATCATCTAAAATTTTTTAAGCACTCATATGAGTTAATATGATTTGAAAAGAACCTATCATTTCAAATGATTGGTGATCACATCATCATCATTGTGACTATCCAGTCCATCCGGTCATGATTGAGAGCTTTTGCATTTATTCTTCCATATTCTTTTTGAAGTAACGACTATGCATTGACCATGCATATGGGATTAACCCTTTCTTTGCTAAATTATGAACACAAGGAAAGTACCAATCAAAAGGTAATTCTATTAAATCTTTATATAAATCATTCTCAAGTTCTACATCAACTTCTTGACTTGAGGATGATGCTCTTAAAAGAACCTCTGAGTCTTCAAACTTGTGGATGACTTAGGGGCTTCCTTAACTACCAAACCTCAACTTTTGAGAGGAAAGTGGGGTTAGAGCTAAGGTTCCCAATTGATGCCTAATTTCACTATAGACTTGGATACACTTATGCTTTGCTTTGGAGTCAGTCTTCATCACTATCACGGCTTGTCACCTCCAAGGGAATCTACTGAGAATAGGTAGTGTCTTGCATATAAGACTTATCCAATGAACTAGATTCTAAGTCTATGGATAGCAGTGTCTTGGTAACTAGGACATATCTTCTATTGGGTGGCCAATAAGGAGGTTTTCACCCTAGGACTACCTCACCCTCTTCCTCTACACAGGTCGGGTCATCTACCATATATTCAATGGAGTAATGAACTATGGGTGGAATCTAATGACTCCACTTCCTCCTCCAAGTCTATTTTCACTCCCTTTTATTTTCTTTTTTTTTTATTTTTTCTTTTATTTTCTTTCTTTTTTTTTTTTTTTTTTCTTTTCTTTTTTCTTTTATTTTAAGCTTTGGCCAAGTTCAGGAGAATAGACCTCATGAACTATAAATGGCTTAAGATATCTTTTTACATAGATGATTCCACCTCTCACAAACTTCATGCGATGTAGAGGATGGAATTATGTTATTCTCTTATATCCATGGTCTCCCAAGCAAAGCATTCAAAGATGTATTTGAGTCTATAATGTGAAACTTGGCTTCAGTTTTCCAATCATTTATCTCCAAGAGCAATAATATGGGGCCTAAAGCTATTGACCTCACATTTGGAGTGCAGATATAATCTTCCCATCTTAGACTAATGCATTTTCTAGACACTAAGACTTTGATAGTCATAAGACACTTCTAACAATTAGGTAAACACTTAACCTAAGCCTAAGGACTTAGAAGGGTTAACCATATGAATAGGTTATGTCCTAGGGATTAGGATAATCCACCTACCCTATAACCCAAATCCAATCCATGTTCAACTTCTCAAACTGAACTTCAAGTTCAATTCAAACATCAAATTCAAATCCAAATCCAAACCTAAATTCCAAAACCAAATGATTGAAGCCCATGATTAAATCCAAACTTGAAACCCTTCTAAGCCATATCCATGGACTTAGCCAAATCTTAATCAAATCAATCCAAAATCAATTTTCTCATAATCAATTTTTCTTCAATCATCTTCTTAAATATAAATCAAATCTACATTCAAATGATCAAACTTAAATCAAACTAAATCGATTACATAAAACCCTTCCTAAGCCATATGACCTATCTGGACTTAGCCAAATCTTAATCCAAATCAAGTCAAACTCAATTGATTTTCTCACAATTCAATCATCTTCACAAATTTAAATGAAATATACTTTAAATCATCAAAACTAAATCAAACTAAATAAAATCAAACTTACAAAACCCAAATTCAATTCTTCATTCACCCCTTCAATTGATTTCATCAATCAAAACCAAAATCAACCCAAGTCAAACCCAACTTAACCCTTTTGACTTGAAATGTTCAAATGAACCAAAACCCATTTTAACGCAAGCCAATTGCAATTGAATTTATATATCAATCCCAAATCCATATATAAACTCAACTAAATTAAACTCAACCCAAAATCAAGCCAACTAAACCCGATTGGTCCACTTGACCCAAAGTGGCCAATTTAACCTATTTGAGCCAAGTTTTAATCCTACCCAAATTGGATTGAACGAAGTCCATCAAAATCTCCAATCATGATTATTGATCACCCTAGGTTGATGAATTGTTACAAATTGGGTCAAACCAAGTCAACTTAGTCATTTGACCAAGTCAACCCCTTAACCCATATGAATCCAAACTAGCCAAATTGCAACCTCAGCCAAATCCCTAGAAACCAACGATTCAAACAAAATCAAAATCAATTTTTGAATATGACTTGACCTTCAATTAAGTCAAACCAAACCTAATTGGTCCCCTTGACCTAAGTTGACCCAAATTGACATTAAAGACCAAATTAGGTCAAATAAAAATATAAACCAAATTGATTGCAACTAATGGCTCAAGTTCATTACAAATTGATTATTGAACTTGAAAAAAGCCATGATTGGACCCAATTGAACCCAATTGACCTACTTAGCCCAAATTGACCTAAATTTAATTCATTTGACCCAAATGCATTCAAATGTTCCTAAACCAAATCTAAGCCAAACTTAACCAAACCAATTGAACCAAAACATTCCAAATGATCATATAAACTTAGCAACCCTCGGTTTGACCCAATTTGACCAATTGGTCAACTTGACAACCAACCCAATTTGACCTAAATGAGTCAAATTGAGCCAAACTTAACCAAATCAACTCTAATTGACTTGAAACTTGGGCTAACCCACCTTTGACTAATTTTAAATCTACCCAAATCAGAGTCGATGCAAAATGATCATTTTACCCTTAGGTCAAGGGCATCCCATGAGACAAATCACCCAAGTAAGTGGTCATTTCCATTGCCATGCCACTTGGTACTCTCCCAAAGGTCCACCTAGCACTAGGACACTACCCAACCAAGGGGTGGTTGGGTTGGCATGACCCATGGGAGGTGAAATCCTCACCCTCCCCATTTGGGCATTTGAAACCCATAGGACACCATTGATTCTTTCTTGGCCACCCACACTTCAACCAACCAAGCCGAGCTAACTCACCTCCTCTCTGCCACCCATGACTCTCTGAGATGGTCAGATGACCACTAGAAGCCAAACCCGATCCCACCATCTGATCAAGATGAGGGAGGGGGGGTATACTATCACTCGTTACCACTCAAACATAAACAAAAATCATTTTTTAAGCCCTAGCTTCCCAAGATGAGCTACTAGAGCCATTCCCTAAGTTCCTAAACTCGTTCCTCGATCAAAAAATGCCATTCCCATCCATCCCAAAATAGGACAGTCCCTATTTTGACTTAGCTTCCCCATTTCTCCATCAAACTCAAATTAACTTTGCATGCACCTTCCCTAGGCCACGTCGAGTAAGAAAGAATCATCTCCCAAGCATCCCATGCACCTGAGGTGGGACTTCAATCAAAGCTGAGCTCTAAATTGTCAATCTATGGCTTTCAAAGAGAATGTTAGGAATTGATCCAATTGCTGCTCAACAGAGCTTCATCTCCACTAGATGAAGCTTCCTCAATCATTTGAGCCATGATCTTGAGCTACGTTGAGGTATACTTCCAAAACTGATCCTTAGGTAGAACTGGGTTGGAGCTTTTTGAAGAAAACTTGCATTTCATGTGATCTTGACCGTTAAATACCCTCTGACTAATGTCGTGAAGGTGTGGGACCCTTTTAGAGTTGATCCAAGCTCGAGTAAGCTCGAATCAAGTGAGCAATGGTGGATGGACTCCATTGTCCCTCACTCTAGTGATGTTAAAGCACGTACCATCCGTTCCATAAGATCAGAATGGATAGTCTTGATCAGATCCACTAGATCAATCTAATTAATCCTATTAAGCTATGTAATTAATTGTAGCCATCCGATCTTAGATTAGATGGCTGAGGAGAAAGTGCATCTGCCACTACCATATAGACACTAAGTTGGATAAGTTTTAAGTTAGCAATCCCATGGTGCCACGTGGACGGCGTGCCGCATCAGTGAGCCACATGGTCCCAATAGGATTAGGCTTTAATTAGGCTTAATTAATCAATTTTAATGACTGAAACTTCTAAAAATCATAAAAATCATAAAGAAATAAAAAATGCAAATAAATACTCATTTTAAAGGTATTTCAGAGGAGAATTAATTAAGAAGCATCTTAAATAATTTTGAATAGTAATTAAGGTTTAATTACAAAATTAATTAGCTTAATTACTCCTAAATTACTTGAGCAATTAATCCCAAATTTTGTGAGTTAATTTAATCAGATGATGTCTACCTCCAATGATTTTCTTGGGATTTATTGCCCACTTAATTAGGAAAATTGAGTAATTAAACCTTAAATACTCTTTTAAGTTAATTAATGATTAATTAATCCCATGAAAAGTAGTAAATTGGTTAATTAAGTTTATTAATCATTGTTCAGTAAGTGAACTAAGGAATAGGGTTGGGACCCCTTTCCCTAAGTTCATTTCACCCTTTTTTAAAATGAAATTAATTAAGATTTAACTAATTAATTAAATCACTTAATCAAATTGAAATCATAATCACATCATACCATAATTTATTAAATCATGGGGTAGATCTTTAGGAGTTTAATAACCTAAAGGAGTTTAATGAAATTATGGTTAGTCCACATGTGTGGGAAAACCATTAGAGTAATTAATTAAGTCCCTTAATCTAAAGAAATATTAATCATGAGCTAACTGCATTAGGTCCCTTTTATTTCCTAGGATCATTGTAAGTTTATTTTTTATGCATATTATGTTGGCTCATAACTACTTAGTTAATTACTTTAAGGTGACATAGGTAAGGGTAATTAATTCATCTAATTAAGGGTTCAACTTAATTAACCCATAAAATCAACTTAATTACATTTCCTTAAATTAAATCAAATCACTAATGTGGAATGAGTTTAAAACAACAAGTAATGATTTCACTTCTCCTCTTTAAATCAAATCAAATCCAAAACTTAATTAATAAAGAAGCTTTTATTTACTTTAAATAATCTTGTTTGATTTGATTTTCCTTAAGAACTAGTTTGGTTGAATAAATCACATGCTTATATTTCATTGTCATCTTTTAAATCATGTCAAATTTGGTATGTCATTTGAATTCATGCATCGATATTTTCAAAATCAAGTAAAATTAAATTAATTTCCTTTATCTATGCTTGCATGTGTTGATTTAATTTAATATATGTGTGGCAATTATCACTATTAAATCCAAATATATTTTTCAAAAGCTTATAAATGAATAATAATGTGTTATGATGCTAGTTATAAATACATAATAAATTCATGTACTTATAGCTTAAATGTATGAATGTTGAGGTCTCTTTCCTCTATTCATGTGCTTATTTATATAAGATTGAATGGTAATGGGTATATAGTCTAGACATCCTGAGAACACGAGGCTTTAGCTAGCCCCAAGGAGGTCAGTTTGATTATCTCACTTCTCTGGTTTAACAACAACACGTACCCATTTGATTCTATTCTTATATATTTCAACATTAGAATTTGGATAGAACTTTAATTCATATATATAAATGATTCAATCAAACAAAATATACAATATTAGCATGATTTTTTTCCCTCATTTATGTATACATCAATGTGTGTCCAAGAAAAGCAAGTATATAGTCTGGGCATCCCGAGAATACGAGGATTTAGTTAGCCCCAAGGAGGTCATTTGATTACCTCACTTCCTTAGTTTAACAATGAAATGTACTTGCCTATATCTTTGTACATGTATATGTATATGCAATTAGTGAATGAAAATCCCATTTTACATTAACATTGCACGCATTCATAATTGACTAAGTGGTTGAATTAATTAGCCAAATGATTTGGAGCTTACTTCCTATGTTCATGTGTATACATATTTATGAATGCAAATGGGTATATAGTCTAGACATCTCGAGAATATGAGGCTTTAGCTAGCTCCAAGGATGTAATTTGATTACCTCACTTCCTTAGTTTGGCACATGCTATTTAATTTCATTCTTATGTTCTTTTATTAGAATTTGGATAAAGTTTTAAATTAATATGTTTAAATAATTCAATCAAATAAAATTTAAATTCTAAACATACACAAACATTCATCATTTAAGTGTTCTAAAATATGTTGCTTGTATAGATACATGTAGGATTAAATCATATGTATGACGCAGATGGAAAGGAATGATTTAATATATGTCATGTGGTAGTAATTCAATTAAATTATTCTTAAGATGCCTTTTATTTTGAATAGGATTATTTAAAGTGAACCTGAACTTAGGATTAATTTAATTATTTAATAAGCCATTCACTAAACGGAACTAAATCAAATTAATATACTTTAGAAAGTGACTTAAGGTAGGGATGAAAGAGGAAAATCCTATTTTCCTCTCTTTATATCACTTACTTGCTAAGTGTAATCAAATGAAACAAAAGAAAACACAAATTAAAATTCTCAAATCAATTAAACTACTTCAAGTGAAATCAACCTCTAATGTTAAATTGAATCCTTCTACACTTAGAAAATACAACACTAATGCATAACAAGACTTACCATGCAAGCATTAATACACACATTACAATAAAGTTATCACTTCTAGCGCTAAGTTAAGACGGTGTATGATGTGATGTATGTTTTGTTTTATGATGAGTTATTTCAGATTGGATGTTAGGGTGCATGCTTCATAGACTAATGATAGGCCAATATTAGCCTAATCATATTTTCTGCAGGGGATTATACTTAAGGGATTCTTAAAAATAAATGTTAATACTCTTTTTGCAGGTTGCTTAAATCCTTAAGCATAATCCAAGTTGGAATAGGTGGGCTTAATTACCCATATGTAGGGTGCTAAGTCCAAATTATAAATACAATTGCTTGGGATTATATGTATATTTAGTTAACCTCTATTTTGTGTGTAGTTATATTTAAATTTCCCGCATAAATGTAATTTTTGCAATAGGAATTAGGATTAGAGCTATGGGGGATTAGGATGAGCAGTGGCCAAAAGGCTTTGTCCTGGGGTGCCTAGTGATGCATTTGAAGCAAGCACCATTTAAATCGAAGAAGGAACAAAATCATAAATTGAGATATGAAGAAGGAAGACCCCCATAGCATTTAATACAATTATAATTATTCTTTCATATTCTAGGTTGCATAAGGGTAGAACTAGGCTACCCATATTTTCTCTCTTCGGGTTGTACGGCGGTACCCGACCACACTTGCCTTTTATTCTTTTACGATAATTTATATAATTGTTTGATGTTATGTTTACATTGAGGATTAGGAAGACATGCTTTTCATAGTTTCTTAAATGATTGATAATTTAATGTGTGGATTGGATACGATTAGGCTCATAGGATAAATTAACTTTTCTACCCAACTAATCACTCATAATTAAATTTTAAATAACTCATAACCTCATCATAAAGCCTAAGACATAAATAAGATAATTAAAAGATTTAGCAACCCCTTAGTTGTATCGTTGTTTGTTAGCATATTCTTTCCCTCTTGAACATGAAGGATCTCCATTCTTGCATGATAAAGGAATGCTTGCACTGTGAGGGCATCCCTTGTGGTGTAAAACACATTCTCCTATCTGATTTGACCCATAACCTAGTTCATCATGCATTTAGGCATAAGAAATCCTAAATCCTCTATCAAAATGATCTGTCTAAATTGAAATAAAATTGAAAAAGATTTTGCATCTTTATATTAAGTCATATGCTCATACCACTCATGTTCTAGTCTCTTAGGGAGTGTGTTTACGACTTTAGTCTTTTTCTAATTAAATAACTACCCTAGCTATATTGCAATTCATAAACTAGACTACATGGTTTTAAAATCATAGGTGGACTTAGTTGGCAGCCACTCCAAGTGGTTATAAGTCTAGAAGTCAGACAATTTATTCTCTCTTATGGAGGTAAACCCTTATGTCTACCTGTCGCTTAGATTTAGGTCATGCTTTATGTTGTACTAAAGCTTCATAGATTTAAGATCTGAGGTAGCTATTTACTTCAGGCTATGAGAATAAATCCTCACCTCTTGGGCATTCTGATAATCTTGTGTTAGTTACAAGCCTCGAATCTAATTAAACTTCAACTCAAACATATAAATCTTCTACTTCAAAATTATAAAGCCCAACCATAGGATAGATTGAAATGCTCACTAGGCTTCCTAGTATCATGAGCATTTCATACTTATTTCATTTGGATTCCAAAAATAAGTCATCTCCTTAAATTTTCCCAATTGATTCTCCAAATACAATCAATCTTTCGATAGTCTAACCTTGAAATCTTTGGAGATGATAATTGTCTACTTTAATCGAGAGGGAATTTAAGAACTTGGTTAAATATAAAACCTACTTTATTCATCCATGTAAAGTAGGGGAAAAATCTTCGATATATTTAAAGACCCATCATGCCTTAGGAGTCCTTATTACATGATTAGGTCTATTGTAGGGCGATGCCTCTATCTTTCAAGATAGTATATTTTACCTCAATGTTATAGCGGATCACCTCAAAAAGTATTCCTTTATGAACTACGTGGTGCCCCCCCATACATCAAAAAATAAACACCACAAGGCCTTCTCGCCTTATTCATTGAATCCTCTCATCGGTGTGCAATGGCCAAGTAAAGAAGGAAAGTGTAGTGAATTTACATCCTCTAAAGCAAGAAGACCACTGGGGCGACACACTAGTAGAGTAGCCCATCGGCTCAACTTAGAGTAGCTACTGAGTGAGTGTCGCTGGGTGTGTTATCTCAACTCATAGTAGCCTGAAAAAAATACATGTGTTTATTTTATATGTTTGTGCGTAGTTTATTTTTGTGTTGTGTAGATGAAGGATAGGATGCCACTTGAATTCTTACACCTACCCTAAACACATCGTGGTAGATTTATAAACAAGAATACTTTCAACATGGAAATGATTCAATTCAAAATGGAATTTTCACTGACGATAATTATTTTCAAATATGATTTATAATATTTCTATAAGTAGAGCCCATTGATTGGAAGCATTGGGCACTTTCCCTTATGATTAATAAGCTGATAAGATCTTCCTTAGTAGGCCTTCTCTACGATAAAAGCACCTTCCTAAGTGGGTTAAATCTTGCATCACATCTTACAATGGGCAACAATCAGTCTCCTTAGAACTAAAATAAACTCTCTTACATGAAAAGTTCTAGGAAGAACCAACTTGTTGTGAGCTTGAATAATTTTAGCTTTGTACAACTCAAGGTTTTAACATGCCTACAGGCATCTCTCCTCCAAACCTTCTAGCTCTTCTAACCACAACCTGGCATTCTGATATGTTGTGATCTTGCTACTCACATCTATCCTTAGTGATGGGAGTTGGACTTCTAATGGTAGAATGGATCTCAGAACCATACACTGAGGAAAAAGGAGTAAACTGAGTTGGAGTTCTATATGTGGTGCAGTAGGCCCACAAAGCTTCAACTAACTGCTCATGCCACTATCACTTATTATTTTTGAATGTCTTTTTTAGTATTTGTATGAGAGATTTTTTGAAGGCATCTGATAAGACATTTGTCCTCAGGTAGTTGATGGTGTAATATCTCTTATCTATGTTATTTCTGGGCAACGTTATTGATCTCGGTGCTCTTGAATGTAATACCATTATCAGATATAATTCGTTGAGGCACTCTGAACTTATATATGATATGGTTTCTAAAAACCTGGAACACATACTGAGTTGTGACCTCTCTGAGCAAAATCACCTTCGCCCATTTGGAAAAGTAGTTAGTTGCAGCTAAGATGAACCGATGACCCTTAGAAGAAGGAGGATCCATCACACCAACTATGTCAGTATCCCAACATTCGAATGGCCATGAGGACAATATAAGATGTTGAATGTTGGGTGGTTGGTGTAGAGCCACATCATGTATTTGACATTGGTGGCATCTCCTAGCCATCATGCAATGATCAATCATCAAAGAGTATCCTTTGATCTTGGATTTCATCTTTGGATCAAATTAGTTGGCTCCACATAATCCTAAGTGTACCTCGATTAAGATCTTACGGGCTTCATGCTTGTGTAAACCACATAACCACATATGATAGAAAGACCACTGGTTCAAGACACCATACACAAGAGCATTGGAAAGTACTTTATTCTTCATCTAATGGGCTTCAGACTTCTCTTGAGGTAGTTCTCTTTTATTTAGGTAATCCATGAATAGTTGCCTCCAATCTAACTCTTCATCCTTCTTAGAAATGGCAACCTCCCCTTTAAGAGAGTACTTTTTGATGATTTCAATATCAATAAGAAATAAGACTTATTTATTTTGGACCTTTATTAATATGGACTCATCCTCCGGACATGCCAACTTGCATGGTTGGCTAAAGCATATGCTTCAGCGTTTTCCTGGAATTTTATGAATGGTAATCTCTAAGATTTGGGCCAACAACTTCATGGTATACTTATGGTAGTGATGGAGCTTGGGCTTTATAACCTTGTAGATAATTTGGTTGATAATAATAAAGTCTAGATGTTTATGTCGGATGCTAGATTAATGATTAACTCCAGATTGATAATCTGAGCCTCATATTTAGCTACGTTGTTGTTGCAAGGATTGGATAGATGATATGAGAATCTCATCATATTGTAATCTAAAGTTAAGAGAACTATTCCTACCCTTACCAACCGAGTAGATTATGGTTCTTCTTCTTTGAGAGGAAATCACACTATCAAAGAACATCTCCCACCGGAATGCTAGATCCCTAAGTTTAAGATTTGTTAAGAAATCCACTAGCGCTTGTCCTTTCACCACACAAAGTGGTATGAAGGTAATGTCAAATTGCGAGAGAATCTTGGATCGTACAACTATCCAAGTAAATGGAGATAGTATAGTAGATTGATCCTAGAGATTAAGTTCACCAATGAGGAAGCATGTAGTGTTGTAGCTTTTGGGATGCAAAGATTAAAGCTATGCAATGCTTTTCAATAGGTGGAGAATTAGCCTTAGCAGGGATTAGATGACAGCTAAGGTAATAGAGTGCATTTTCCTTTCCTTCATCATTGGCTTGGGGCAATAAAGCACCAAGGGAGTCATCTTATAATGTAATATAAAGTATGAGTGGCTTGCCCAAAATAGGGGCTGCTAAAACTGGCGACATCATCAAGTAATGCTTGATGTCTTTGAAGGCATGCTCACACTTGTCATCCCGCTTGAACTTGGCATCCTTTTTCATGACCACTGAGAATAGCTCACATCTTCCTGATAAGTTGGATATAAAGCACCTTAGATATGCCAATCGCACTTGGAATGATCTAAGTTGTGTTAAACTTTTAGGGGATGTGATTTCTAATATCTCCTTGATCTTCTCTGGATCAATTTCGATTATGTGGTATCGTATAACAAACCTAAAGGATTTCCCTAAAGCTACTCCAAATGTAAACTTCAGGGAGTTCATTTTGAGGTTAAATCATCTTAACTATTTGAAAAGTACTTTCAAGTCAAAGAGATGGTCTTCCTTTTCTCTACTTTTGACCATGATATCATCGACATAGCACTCAACTTGATGATGAATGAGTTCATCAAGATTCGAGTCATAGCTCAGGTATGTATAACAAAGATTTTAAGGCTAATGGCATGACCTTATAGCAATAGATTTGCTCGTGGTTAAAATGGTGTTTTTTCATCTCATCATCTTTATTTGGTTATTCTAGATGAGCCATCCATGAAAGAGAAGATTGCATGAGATGAGGCAATGTGCACCATCAGCTCTAGGATTGGTAATGGAAATTCAACTTTTGGACATGCCTTATATAAATCCTTAAAATCGATGCATATGTGAATTTGGCCATTCTTTTTCTTAACTAGGATGACACTGGCTAACCAAGTAGGGTATTTTTCTTCCTAGATGGAGATGTTATTAGTAGAATTCAAGTTGGATGGTTGAAGTGGAGGAATGCATCTGGCCTATTATGTGATAGAAAAGTTCCACTTAAACTTAAGGAAAATTTCATAAGATGGTGGTAAGACCTCAAGAATGACTTATGGTGCTAATGTTGGCCAATAAAGAGAAACATAAGACTAAGTTAAGTGTTACAGAGATGAGGATGCTCGTGGATGAGTGGTTTTACCCTTAGAGATAGAATGCAAAATGAGTATGTTCGAGAAAAGTTAGAGTAGCTCCAGTGGTAGATAAGATTAGGGAGAGTCACTAGATGGTTTGGCCACATAAAGCGTCCATGACCCGATTAGAGAGTAGATGCATTAGCTTATGTTAAGAAAGGTGAGGTAGACCTAAAAATACTTGGTTAAGATGTATAAAAAATGATCTTAGTATACTTGAATTAAATGAGAATTTGACACTTAATAGGACACAATGGAGACGAAGGATTCATGTAGCCGACCCCACATAGTGGGATTAAGGCTTGTTGTTGTTATTGTTATTATGATGAAGCCACCATTAATCAATTTCTTGACTTCATAAATGACATGTTATTCTATGTCTAATCACATGCGTCTAGGAGCTTGCTTGATAAGGTTAGCAGTAGGCTCTATTGCTAGTTTATGGACCCTATGTTAGATGCCAATCCATACATCTGTTCATAACTCCATGCAAAGAAGTCCTTAAACTCAGTGAATAGCTTAACTAAGTCATTGGTTTCAATATCATTCAATATAGATTTGATGTATGTCAGGCATGGATCTTCTTTAGTTCCTAACTTGATTTCCTTGAACTCATCGATGGTTGATTTGATCTCTTCTTCAAACTCTAGTGGTGCATCATTGACTTCAAAATCATTTGGATCATTTGAAATTTCTAAGCACAACTCCTCATATGAGTTAATATGATTTGAAAAGAACCTATCAGATTTCAAATGATTGGTGATCACTTAGTAGCAATCATCATCATTGACTGGACCCACTATATCGAATCTAGTCCTGGCCTTGATTGAGTGCTTTTGCATTTATTCTTCCATATTATTTTGAAGTAGTCTGACCTGTGCTTTGACCATTTATGTGGGATTAACCCTATCTTTACTAAATTATGAACACAAGGAAAGTACCAATCAAAAGGTAATTCTATTAAATCATTATATGAATCATTCTCAAGTTCTACATCAACTTCTTGACTTGAGGATTATGCTCATAGAAAGAACCTCTGAGTCTTCAAACTTGTCGATGACTTAGGGGCTTCCTTAACTACCAAACCCTTAGCTTTTTGAGAGGAAAGTGGGGTTATATCTAAGGTTCCCAACTGATGCCTAACTATTTCACCTATAGACATGGATACACTTATGCTTTACTTTGTAGTCTAGTCTTCATTGCTATCTGTCTTAAGTGTCACCTCCAACGAAATCTACTATTGAGAATAGCAGGCTGGTGTGCTAACCATATAAGACTCATCCTATGAACTAGATTCTATGTCTATATGGATAGCAGGTGTACTCTTGGTAGCTGAGATATATCATCTATTGGGTGGCCAATAAGGAGGTTTTCCACCCCTAGGACTACCTCTGAACTGGCCTCTTCCTTTACCTGGTGGAGGTTAGGTCATCCTACCCATATATTTGAATGGAGTAATGAACTGTGGGTGGAATCTAATGTCAGGCTCCACTTCCTCCTCCAAGTCTATTTCCACCCCTTTTATTTTCTTTTCCATTTTATTTTCTTTTCTTTTTTCTATTTCTCTTTCATTTTCTTTTTATTTTTCTATTTTTTTATTTTTAATCTTTGGCCAAGATCCCGAGAATTGACCTCATGAATTGTAAATGGCTTGAGACCTCTTTTAACATAGTAAATGATTCCACCTCTCACAACCTTCATACACTGATGTAGAGAGGATGGAACTATGTTATTCTCATGTAGCCATGGTCTCCCAAGCAAAGCATTCAAAGATTTATCGCAGTCTATAATGTGAAACTAAGCTTCAATTTTCCAATCATCTATCTCCAAGTGCAATACTATGGAGCCTAAAGCCTATTGACCTCACTTTTGGAGTGCGGATTCAATCTTCCCATCCTAGACTTACGAGATTTCTAGAAACTAAGACTTACCTAGTCATAAGACACCTTTAACAATTAGGTAAACACTTAACCTAAGCTTAAGGAGTTAGAAGGGTTAACCATATGATTAGGTTATGTCTTAGGGATTAGGATAATCCACCTACCCTAAAACCCAAATCCAATCCATGTTTAACTTCTCAAACTAAACCTCAAGTTCAATTCAAACATCAAATTCAAATCCAAATTCAAACCTAGATTCCAAAACCAAATGATTGAAGCCCATGATCAAATCCAAACTTGAAACCCTTCCTAAGCCATATGACCTATCCCATGGACTTAGCCAAATCTTAATCCAAATCAATCCAAATCAATTGATTTTCTCATAGTAATTTGTTTCTTCAATCATCTTAAATATAAATCAAATCTAAATTCAAATGATCAAACTTAAATCAAACTAAATCAGATTACATCAAAACCCTTCCTACGCCAAATGACCTATCCCATGGACATAGCCAAATCTTAATCCAAATCAAGTCAAACTCAATTGATTTTCTCACAATTCAATCATATTTTCAATCATCTTCATAAATTTAAGTGAAATATACATTTAAATCATCAAACCAAATCAAAATCTAACCTAAGCCACATGACTCAACTCCATGGACTTAGCCAAATTCCATCATTCAAAAACCGAAATTCAATTGATTTTCTCATGAATCAATCATACCTTCAATCATATTCACAAATATAAATGAAATCTACAATCATCAAGCCAAACCAAAATCAACCCATGTCAAACCCAACTTAACCCTTTTGACTTGAAATGTTCAAATGAACCAAAACCCATTTTAACCCAAGCCAATTATAATTGAATTTATATATCAATCCCAAATCCATATATAAACTCAACTAAATTAAACTCAACCCATAATCAAGCCAACTAAACCCGATTGGTCCACTTAACCCAAAGTGGCCAATTTGACCTATTTGAGCTAAATTTTAACCCTACCCAAATTGGATTGAACGAAACCCATCAAAACCTCCCATCATAATTGTTGATCACCCTAAGTTGATGAATTGTTACAAATTGGGTCAAACCAAGTCAATTTAGCCATTTGACCAAGTCAACCCCTTAACCCATATGAATCCAAACTAGCGAAATTGCAACCTAAGCCAAATCCCTAGAAACCAATGATTCATACCAAATCAAAATCAATATTTGAATATGCCTTGACCTTCAATTGAGTCAAACCAAACCCAATTGGTCCCCTTGACCCAAGTTGACCCAAATTGACATTAAAGACCAAATCAGGTCAAATCAAAATATAAACCAAATTGATTGCAACTAATAGCTCTAGTTCATTCCAAATTGATTATTGAACTTGACGAAAGCCATGATTGGACCCAATTGAACCCAGTTGACCTACTAAGCTCAAATTGACCTAAAGGTTCAAGGTGGCCTAAATAAAAACCAAATCCAAATTAATTGAAACCAAAGCCTAAAATCATCTTCAATTGGTCAACTAACCCAAACCACCAAACAATTTGGCTAATTTGGTCAAATTGGTCAATTAATTCATTTGACCCAAATGCATTCAAATGTGTCAAAACCAAATCTAAGCCAAACTTAACCAAACCAATTGAACCAAAATATTCCAAATGATCATATAAACTTAACCCAACCCTCTGTTGACCCGATTTGACCAATTGGTCAACTTGACCCAGCCTAACCCAATTTGAACTAAATGAGAAAAATTGAGCCAAACCTAACCAAATGAACTCTAATTGACTTGAAACTTAGGCTAACCCACTTTTGACTCATTTCAAATTTGCCCAAATCAAAGCCAATGAAAAATGATCATTTTTCATTTAGGTCAAGGGCATCCCGTGAGACAAATCACCCAAGTAAGTGGGTATTTCCATTACTTGGCCACTTGGTACTCTCCCAATGGTCCACATAGACACCAGAACGCCAACCCCAAAGTGGTGGTTAATGATGACCCATGGGAGGTGAAATCCGATCACCCTCCCCATTGGAGCATTTGAAACCCATAGGACACCCATGATTCCTACTTAATAGACACCTCCACACCTTCAACCAACCAAGCCGAGCTAACTCACCTCCTCCATACCACCCATGACACTCTGAGATGGTCGGATGTCCACTGGAAGCCAAACATGATCCCACCATCTGATCAAGATGAAGGGGGTATACTATCGCTCGTTTTCACTCAAACATACACAAAAATCATTTCTTAGAGCCCTAGCTTCCCAAGATGAGTTGCTAGAGCCATTCCCTAAGCTTTTAAGCTCATTCCTCAATAAACAAATGCCATTCCTATCCATCCTAAAGTAGGACACTCCCATTTCATATTTAACTCCCCTATTTCTCCATCAAACTAAAATTAACTTTGCACACATCTTCCCTAGGCCTCGTCAAGTAAGAGCGAATCATCTCCCAAGCTTCCCAAGCACCTGAGGTGGGACTTCAATCAAACCTGAGCTCCAAATTATGTTTTGCCTTAGAGAGAATGTTGAAATTGATCCAATTGCTCTCAGAGCTTCATCTCCACTAGATTTCCTCAATCATTTGAGCCTGATCTTGAGCTCCAGTAGGTATGCTTCCAAAACTGATCCTTAGGAAATGGGTTGGAGCTTTTTGAGAAAACTTGCATTTGTGTGATCTTGATCATTGAATCCCCTCGTGATGTGTGTGGGACCTTTTTAGTTGATCCAAGCTCGGGTAAGCTCGGATCAAGTGAGCAATGGTGGGGACTCCATTCTCCTCACTCATTGGCGTTAGATCACACCATCCATCGTTCCACATGATGGAATGGCGGTGATTAGTTCCACTAGATCGATCTAATTAATCCTATTAAGCTTTGGAATTAATCATATCGATCAGAGAGAATGAAAGCATCGCCATACCATGTAGTTGAGTGGGATAAGTTTTAAGTTGGCAATCCCACGGTGCCCATGTAGCGCTCGATGAGCCACATGTAATAGGATTAGGCTTTAATTAATTAATCATTTTTAATGGTGAAACTTCTAAAAATCATAAAAATCATAGAAATAAAAAATGCAAATAAATACTCATTTTAAAGTTATTTCAGAAGAGAATTAATTAAAAAGCATCTTAACTAATTTTGAATAGTAATTAAGGTTTAATTACAAAAGTAATTATCTTAATTACTCTTAAATTACTAGAGCAATTAATCTCAAATTTTGTGAGTTAATTTAATCCGATGACCTCTACCTCCAGTGATTTTCTTGGGATTTACTACTCAGTTAATTAGAAAAATTGACTAATTAAATCTTAATTACTCTTTTAAATTAATTAATGATTAATTAGTCCAATGAAGAGTAATAAATTGGTTAATTAAGTTTATTAATCATTATTCAATAGTAAGTGAACTAAGGAATAGGGTTGAGACCCTTTCCCTATTCATTTCACCCTTTTTAAAAGGAAATTAATTAAGATTTAACTAATTAATTAAATCACTTAATCAAATTGAAATCATAATCACATCATACCTTAATTAATTAAATCATGGGGTAGATCTTTGGTGTTTAATAACCTAAAGGAGTTTAATGAAATTATGGTTAGTCCACATGTGTGGGAAAACCATAAATTAATTAAGTCCCTTAATCTAAAAAATATTAATCATGAGCAATTGCATTAGGCCCTTTTATTTCTAGGATCATTGCAAGTTTATTTTCATGCATATCATGTTGGCTCATAATTATTTAGTTAATTACTTTAAGGTGACATAGGTAAGGGTAATTAATTCATCTAATTAAGGGTTCAACTTAACTAACCCATAAAATCAACTTAATTACATTTCCTTAAATTAAATCAAATTTCTAATGTGGGAATGGGTTTAGAACAACAAGTGATGATTTCTCTTCTCCTCTTTAAATTAAATCAAATCCAAAACTTAATTAATAGAAGCTTTGGTTTCTTTAAATAATCTTATTTGATTTGATTTCCTTAAGAACTAGTTTGGTTGATTAAATCACATGCTTATATTTGATTGTCATCTTTTCAATCATGTTAAATTTGGTATGTCATTTGAATTCGCATCGATATTTTCAAAATCAAGTAAAATAAAATGAATTTCTTTATGTATGCATGTGTTGATTTAATTTAATATATGCATGACTATTATCACTATTAAATCAAATATATTTTTCAAAAGCTTATAAATGAATAATAATATGTGTTCTGATTCTAGTTATAAATACATAAGAAATTCATGCACTTATAGCTTAAGTGTATGAATGTTGAGGTCTCTTTCCTCTATTCATGTGTTGATTTATATAAGATTGAATGGTAATGGGTATATAGTCTGGACATCCCAAGAACATGAGACTTTAGCTAACCCCAAGGAGGTCATTTGATTACCTCACTTCTCTGGTTTAACATCGACATGTGCCCATTTGATTTTATTCTTATGTATTTGAACATTAAAATTTGGATAGAACTTTAATTCATATATATATAAATGATTCAATCAAACAAAATATAAAATATTTGCATGATTTTCTTTCCCTCATTTATGTATACCTCAATGTGTGTCCAAGAAAAGCAAGTATATAGTCTGGACATCCTAGGAATATGAGGATTTATTTAGCCCCAAGGAGGTCATTTGATTATCTCACTTCCTTTGTTTAACAATAAAATGTATTTGTCTATATCTTTGTACATGTATATGTATATTCAATTAGTGAATGAAAATCTCATTTTACATTAACATTGCATGCATTCATAATTGACTACGTGGTTGAATTAATTAGCCATATGATTTGGAGCTTACTTCCTATGTTCATGTGTATGAATTTACATATTTTTGAATGCAAATGGTTATATAGTCTATACATCTCAAGAATATAAAGCTTTAGCTAGCTCCAAGGATGTAATTTGATTACCTCACTTCCCTAGTTTAACAACGGCACATGCCTATTTAATTTCATTCTTATGTCCTTTTTTTGAATTTGGATAAAGTTTTAAATTAATATGTTTAAATAATTCAATCAAATAAAATTTAAATTCTAAATATACACATCATCATTTAAGTGTTCTAAAATATGTTGCATGTATAAATACACATAGATTAAATCATATGCATGTTAGTGATGGAAAGGAATGATTTAATATATGTCATGTGGTATTAATTCAATTAAATTATTCTTAAGATGCCTTTCATTTTGAATAGGATTATTTAAAGTGAATCTAAACTTAGTATTAATTAAATCATTTAATAAGCCATTCACCAAAGGGAACTAAATCAAATTAATATACTTTAGAAAGTGACTTAAGGTAGGGATGAAAGAGGGCAATCCTATTTTCCTCTCTTTATATCACTTACTTGCTAAGTGTGAAACAAAAGAAAATACAAATTAAAATTCTCAAATCAATTAAACTACTTCAAGTGAAATTCAATGTTATGAATCCTTAGAAAATATCACTAATGCTAACAAGACTTACCGCCTTAATACACATTAGAATAAAGTCATCACTTCTAGCTCTAAGTTAGGATGGTGTATGATGTGATGTATGTTTTGTTTTATGATGTGTTATTTAGATTGGATGTTAGGGTGTATGCTTTATAGATTGATGGCCAATATTAGCTAATCATGTTTTTCTATAGGGGATTATGCTTAAGGGATTCTTAAAAATAAATGTGAATACTTTTTTTGCAGGTTGCTTAAATCCTTAAGCATAATCTAAGTTAGAACAGGTGGGCTTAATTACCCATGTGTAGGGTGCTAAGTCTAAATTATAAATACAACTGCTTGGGATTATATGTATATTTAGCTAACCTCTATTTTACAGGTGTAGTTATATTTACTTTTCCCACATAAATATAATTTTTACAATAGGAATTAGGATTAGAGCTATGGGGGATTAGGATGACCAGCGACCAAAATGGTTTATCCTGGGGTGCCCTGTGATGCCTTTAAAGCAAGCACCATCTAAATCAAAGAAGGAACAAAATCATAAATTAAGATATGAAGGAAGAAGAACCCCTACATTTAATACAATTATAATTATTCTTTCATATTCTAGGTTGTATAAGGGTAGAACTCGGCTACCCATCTTTTCTCTCTTTGGGTTGTATGGCGGTACCCGACCACACTGGCCTTTTATTATTTTATGATAATTTATATAATTGTTTGATGTTATGTTTACATTGAATTAGGACGACATTCTTTTCATAGTTTCTTCAATGATTGATGCTTTAATGTGTGGATTGGATACGATTAAGCTCTTAGGATAAAAATAATTTTTCTACCCAACTAATCACTCATAATTAAATTTTAAACAACTCATAACCTCATCATAAAGTCTAATACATAAATAAAATAATTAAAAGATTTATTAGTTGTATCATTGTATGTTTCACATCAAGCATGCATATTCTTTCCCTCTTGAACATGAAGGATCTCCATTCTTGCGATAAAGAAATGCTTGACGTGAGGGCATCCTTTGTGGTATAACACCTTCTATCTTCTAACCTAGTTCATCATGCATTTAGCCATAAGAAATCCTAAAGCCTGAAATGATCTGTCTAAAATTTGAAAAGGTTTTGCATCTTTAGATTAAGTCATATGCTCATACCACTCATGTTCTCATCTCTTAGGGAGTGTGTTTACGACTTTAGTCTCTTTCTAATTAAGTAACTACCTAGCTATCTTGCAATTCATAAGACTGGACTACATGGTTTTAAAATTGTAAGTGGACTTAGTTGGCGGCCAGTCCAAGCGATTATAAGTCTAGAAGTCAAACGATTTATTCTCTCTTATGGTGGTAAACCCTTTTGTCCACATGTGGCTTAGATTTAGGTCGTGCTTTAGGTTGTACTAAAGCTTCATAAATTTAAGATCTGAGGTAGCTATTTACTTTGGGCTATGAGCATAAATCCTCACCTCTTTGGCATTCCCACAACCTTATCCTATCTCAGATTTATAAATCCAAAGGGATAGTGCATTGGTTGTGGGTAAATAAAGGGGTTGCCTTTTAGTGTGTAATAGCTATGCTAGGAAGAAGGCATAGCAGACTTTCACCTTCTAAAGCAAGGAATAATCGCTAGAGTAACCTATTTGTAGCATAAAAAATTGAACCCGAGTTAGGGGCAACTATTGGGTGAATGTCGTTGGGGACATATATCAACTCAAGAGTAGTTAAGCAATTCCTATTGGGAGTTTTGCTGGCACTGCCCTAAAGATAGGATGCCTACTTGGGAAAAGGTATCGCTAAGGGTGTCCTCCTAATCCACAAGTGAATTTATATTTTGTTTATATGTTTGCATGGACCCTATTGGTATGTGAGGGCCCACACTGAGAATAGGCTATGTCGGTCTTAACCTCTTTCAAATTTACTAGACCAAAGGCAAATCTACACATCCACAGGATGGATTCTCCAACCAGGGGGATCTTTGGGAAAGAGGCGTCCAATCGTAAGTAGTGTCTAAATGGGATTGCAAAGGATGTGATCCAAATATAGTGTCCACAGGGGTGGTGCTGCTAGGGGTGTTATCCTTAGCCCTGGAAAAGAAATCTTATAGGTGTCACCTCAAGGAGAAAGTAGCCTTACAACTGTGGTGTATCCTAAGGTCGAGAACCAACCTAAGGTGTATCCATCAACATGAGTGGTGTATCTATTAGCATAGTGATAACTAACTAACCTCGTCGATGTGTGATCAATCTAGAAAGAAAGCTTGTAGGCAGTAACTTTCCAAGTCAAATTGATCATCAAGATAGTCTGTCATCAATGGGAAATATGTTATATGACCTAGAGCGACTATTAAGCAGGGAGCCACGAGGAAGGACTAGACCTAGACTTGAAGTAGTCAAGAGGGAAGGAGGCACTAGGGGACTTATCCTAAAACTCAAATATACTCAAACCAGTCAGTGCACAAAGGCTAATCAATGAAGAAAGCATAGTAGACTCACATCCTCTTAAATGAAGCCAACATGAGGTAGCTTACTGGCCATGTAGTAAGGCCTTCCAAACTAACAAGGCGCTCATTGGTGTGCAGTGGCTAGGTAAGGAAGGAAATCATAGTAGACTTACATACTCCAAAGCAAGAATACCACTAGGAGAGACACTAGAAGGGTAAGACGTCGGACCTAGGCATACTAAGTGAGTGTCAGAGTAGTTCGAGATAAAAGATATGTGTTTGTTTTATATATTCATGTGTAGTTTGTGTTTATATTATGTCGATGAAGGATAGGATGCCACTCAGGTTCCTTCACCTACCCTAAACACATCTTGGCAGATACATAAACAAGAATGCTTTCTAGATGGAAGAGATTGAAATCAAAATGGAATTTTCATTAATGATAATTATTTTCAAACATGATTTATAACATTTCTTTAAGTAGAGCCAATTGATTAGAAGCATTGGGTGTTATCCTTTATGATTAATAAGCTAATAATATTCTCCTAGGTAGGCTTTATCTATGGCAAAAGGGCCTTCCTCTATGGGTTCCAACTTGCCTCCCATCTTATGATGAGTAACAATCAGTCTCCTTAGAACTAAAATAAGCTCTCCTACTTGAAAAGCTCTAAGACGGACCAACTTATTATGAGCTTGAATCATTTTAGCTTTGTACAATTAGATTTTTTGGCCTGCACTTCTCTCCTCAAAAAAGCCTTCTAACCACAACTTAACATTATGCTCTTGTGATCTTGCTACCATAGCTATCCTTAGTGATGAGAGTTGCACTAATGGTAGAAGCTTTGAACCCATACACTATAGAGAAAGGAGTAGATTGAGTTGGAGTTCTATGTAGTAGGTCCACAAGGCTTCAACTAATTGCTCATGCCACTATTGATTATTGTTGTCGAGTATCTTCTTCAGTATTTGGATGAAAGTTTTGTTGAAGGCTTCTACTGAGCCGCTTTCCATCAGGTAGTCGATGGTAGAATATCTCCAATCTATGATGTGTATCCGAACAAAGTTTTTTTTTATCTCAGAGCACTTGAATTTAGTACCATTATCAAATATAATTATTAAGGCACTTCGAATCTATATACGATATGGTTCTCAAAAAAATAGAGCACATGCAGAGCTATGACCTCTTTGAGCAGAATCACCTTTAGCCATTTGGAAAAGTAGTCAGTAGCAGCTAAGATGAATTGAGAACCCTTAGACAAATGAGGATCAATCGGACCCACTATGTTGGTACCCCAAAACTCGAATGGCCATGAGGCCAATGTAGGATGTACAATGTTGTTGGTCTAGGTGCACATCGTATTTGACATTGGTGACATCACCTAGCCATATCCATGCAATCTTTGATCATCGATGGCGGTATCCTAGTCTCTTGATCTTGGCTTTCTTTGGATTGGATTGGTTGGCTCCACTAAGTGGACCTCGGTCAAGGTCTTACGGGCTTCATTCTTGTTTAATTAACGTAACCACATATGATCGAAAGACTGCTGGTTCAAGACACCATCCATAAGAGTGTTGGAAAGTGATCTCTACTTCATCTGATGGGTTTCAAACTTCTATTGAGGTAGTTCACCTTTATTTAGGTAATCCATGATTTCCTCCAATTTAACTCCTTCCCCTCCCTTCAAGAGAGTACTTTTAGAGTTCAATATTAATAAGAGATATGACTTGTCTATTTTAGAATTTTATTGATATGGACACATCCTCAAGAAATGCAAACTCCTTGGTAAGCTTGGCTAAAGCATATGCTATGGCGTTCTCTCCTCGAGGAATCTTATAAATGATAACCTCTAGGATTTGGGCCAACAAGTCCATGGTGTAGTTTTGGTAGTGATGGAGCTTGGGCTTTATAAACCTTATAGGACTCGTGTGGTTGATAACTAGAATCCTCAAGATGTTGATGTTTTGATGCTTAGAGTGCTAACTCGGACCAGCAATTGGAGCCTCATATTCGACTTTGTTGGAGCAAGAATTAGACAGATGATATGAGATTCTCATCACATCACAGTCTGAAGTTAAGAGAACAATTCTTACCCTTGCCTTTCCTGAAATAATAGATTATGGTTCTTCTCCTCTTTGAGAGGAAGCTGCACCATCAAAGTACATCTCCCAATGGTGAATGCTAGTATCCCCTAAGTTCATGATTTGTTCATCTTGGAGATCATAACTAAGTAGGCGTCGGCAAATGGGTGTGCAACTAAGAAATCTGTCCTCTAATGGTATCTTAGATAAAATTTATGAAAATTATAGTAGTTGTTTAGATAAAAGAGGAAGCAACTTCTGTATGGATAATTACTCAACTAATTAGATGAAATTTGAAAGTTGAGGTAGTAGAGTGCATTTTCCTTCCCTTCTTTATTTGGCTACTAAAGTAAATCCATAGCGTATAAAGTAGCTTGCCCAGGATAAAATATTAGAATGGCATCATCAGGTAATGCTTGATGTCTTCGAAGGCATGCTCACACTTATCATCTCACTTGGACTTGGCAACCTTTTTGACATGTACTGAGAATGGCTGACATATTTTGATAAGTTGGATATAAAGCATCTTAGATATGTCAACCTCTTGGAATGATCGAGTTGAGTTAAAATTTTAGGTGGTGGCATTTTTAATCTCTTGATCTTCTTGATCAATTTGATTCACGGTGTCGGATAATAAACCCAAGGAATTCCATTGAAGCTACTCCAAATGCACACTTTAGGGGTTCATTTTGAGGTTAAATTATCTTGACTATTCAAAAACTACTCTCAAGTCAAAGAGATGGTTTTTCTTTTCTCTACTTTTGACCATGAGATCATGACATAGGACTCGACTTGATGATGAATGAGTTCATTGAAGATTCATAACTCTTGGTATGAGGCACCTTCATTTTAAGGCTTAATGGCATGACCTTATATTAATATATTTTGATCGGAGTTTTAAAAGTAATATTTCTTTCATCTTTAGGGCCCATCTTTATTTGGTTATATCTAGGTAAGCCATCCATGAAAGAGAGACTACATTATATGAGGCAATGTTCACCATCAGCTCTGAGATTGGTAGTGAAAATTCATCTTTTGGACATGCCTTATTTAAATCTCTAAAATCAATGCATATGTGAATTTGGCCATTATTCTTCTTAACTAAGATAATGCTAGCTAACCAGGTAGGGTATTATTCCTAGAGCAATGAACTGTGAGTGGAATCTAATGTCAGGCTCCACTTCCTCCTC
The DNA here is from genome assembly GCA_021442155.1 of Cymbidium sinense. Lineage (NCBI taxonomy): Eukaryota > Viridiplantae > Streptophyta > Magnoliopsida > Asparagales > Orchidaceae > Cymbidium > Cymbidium sinense. The sequence goes on from CM038222.1 coordinate 52,711,985, forward strand.
CAAGTATATTTTTGCCCCCTTCAATTTTATTTTTTATTTTCTCTTTTCTTTTCTTCTTCTATTTTTCTTTTTTTTTTTTTTCCTTATCTTTTTCTTTTATTTTAAAACTTTAGCAAAGTTTGCGAGAATAGACTTGTTAATTTTGAGGTAGTAAGCATCCTCATATATGCTAACCTCGTGAACTATAATTGGCTTATGATCTCACAATGATCCCACCTCTCACAAACCTCATACTGATGTAGAGAGGATGAAACTATGTTGTTCTCATGTATCCATGGTCTCCCAAGCAAAGCATTGAAAGATGTATCCAAGTTTATAATGTGAAACTTGGCTTTAGTTTTTCAATCATCTATTTCCAAGGGCAACACTATGGAGCCTAAGGCCTTTTGACCTCACTTTTGGAGTGCGGATTCAATCTTCCCATCTTAGACTTAGGAGTCTTCTTAATGCTAAGACTTCCCTAGTCACAAGACACTTCTAATAATTAGGTAAACAATTAACCTAAGCCTAAAGACTTAGAAGGGTTAACCATAGGATTAGGTTATGCCTTGGGATTAGGATCCACCTGCACCTAAATCCAATCCATGCTCACCTTCTCAAAACCAAACCTCAAGTTCAATTCAAACATCAAATTCAAATCCAAATCCAAACCCAAATTCCAAAACCAAATGATTGAAGACCATCAAATCAAAATTTGAAACCCTTCCTAAGTCATATGACCTATCCCATGGACTTAGCTAAATCTTAATCCAAATCAATCCAAAATCAATTGATTTCCTTATAATAAATTTATTTCTTCAATCATCTTCTAAATATAAATCAAATCTACATTAAATGATTAAAACTAAATCAAATTAAATCAAAACCCTTCTAAGCCATATGACCAATCCATGGACTTAGCTAAATCTTAATCTAAATCAAGTCAAACTTAATTGATTTTCTCACAAATCAATCATATTTTCAATCATCTTCACAAATTTAAATAAAATATAGATTTAAATCATCAAAACAAAATCAAACAAAATAAAAATCCAAACCTAAGCCACATGATCCAACTCTATGGACTTAGCCAAATTCCGTCATTCCAAAACTCAAATTCAATTGATTTTCTCATGAATTAATCATACCTTCAATAATATTCACAAATATTAAAGAAATATACAATCATCAAGCTAAACCAAAACTAATCCAACTCAAACCCAACTTAACCCTTTTGACTTGAAAGGTTCAAATGAACCAAAACCCATTTGAACCCAAGCCAATTTGAATTTATATATCACTCCTAAATCCATATATAAACTCAACTAAATCAAACTCAATCCAAAATTAAGCCAACTAAACCCAATTGGTCCACTTGACTCAAAGTGGCCAATTTGACCTATTTGAGATAAGCTCTAATCCTACCCAAAATGGAATTGAACCAAGTCAAAACCTCCCATCATGATTGTTGATCACCCTAGGTTGATCAATTATCACAAATCAAACCAAGTCAACTTAGTCATTTAACCAAGTCAACCCCTTAACCCATATGAACCCAAACTAGCCAAATTACCTTTAGCCATGTTCCTTGGCTTTTAACATGAGACTATTTCTATGCGGTTCTATTTTGGTGTTTGGTTTGATAGGCCATTGGTTGATTGACATTACCAAAAAATACCCCAAAGAAGTTTGGATCGGATCAGAAAAATTGGATATAAGTAATTTGAAAATTTCCCCATCTTTTGCACTCCTGTAAGATCCATGGTCATGATCACTCAATGCTTTGTGTTACACCCTAACCTCAAAAAGAATATATCACAGGATACTAATACCTCTCTTGGCGGGAAAACTAATAAGTTAGTTTATGTGCCTAAAGCTATTCATAATGGAACTCATCCTCCTACACCTACCCCTTTATTACCTCTTGTCGATGAAAACATTCAAGTTTGGTAAAAATACTACCATTGATGTGTGTGAAGAAACTAATGATTACTTACCTAGCACTACTCCCACTTGTAATAATTTGGCTTCTCAATCCTTTGCTCCATTTGAATCTTAATGACAATTTGAATGGGAATCTTATATTGGATCAAAATAATGTTAATCCTTTGGTGTCGACCAAAATCGATTATGCATCATGGAAATGAGAATGATATTTGTACTATTTATGGTGCAAGAACCTCCCCTTCTATTTCTCTGAGTGATACTCTACTTCCTCATTCGAAGGAGAAATCACCACTACTACATTGGTATTGTTGTACTTGATGGAGATACTTTGGATGGATTGATAGATTTCCAAACTATTATTAAAAAAAATCTTATAAAGCCAAAATGACTAATAATAACTTCACTAGAACCACACGTTCTTCTCTAACACCTCATAAATAATTATGTCTTCCTCTCTTTCTTTTTCCATTTCTTTTTTTTACCTTTTCCTTTTTGGATTTCTTATGATTAATTTTTTTATTTGGAATATCAGGGTTGTGAGACTCTCCACTCTGTCGTGTTAGGAGCCTCTGCGTGCTCATAACATCAAATTACTTGTTATTATTGAGCCTTTCATTAACTCTTCCAAGATTGCCCATGTTTGCTTGATCGGATTTCAAAATTTCCTCTTCAATCTTAATAATAAGATATGGTGTTTTTGGAATAATTCCATCACCATTTCCATAATTGATGATCTTGATCAATTTGTTAATGTCAAAATCTCATTAGGTGAGTTTTCAGCTTTTGGTTCCTTTATTTATGCTTCTTATAATAGAGCCGGTAGGAACATCCTTTAGAATCACTTAATAACCTTCGCCTCCTCGGTTAACCTTCCCTGGTTGGTTGGGGGGTGATTTCAACACTATCATTGCTTCTTCAGAAAGGAAGGGAGGATGTTCTCCTAACCTCCATTCCATGGAAGACTTCTCTATGATCCTAGATTGTAATCGATTGACATTGGTTTTTTAAGTGCGATTACACATGGCATAACTCTAGACTTTGGCAGCATCTTGACAGGACCCTCTTTAATTCTCTTTGGATCAATGAATGGCCTCTTTCCTCTGTTGAGCATTTGAGCAGAACTTTGTCTGATCATGCTCCTCTTTTGATCTCTATCAAAACTCCCCCCTTTAACCCTTCTACTCCCTCACCATTTAGATTCCAAAATATGTGGACCCAACATGATGATTTCACTAATGTTGTTTTTACTAATTGGATGGCTCCTGTTCACTCGGATAATTCTATTAAAGGCATGATTCGGCTTTGGCTTAAGCTCAAAAGACTTAAACAAAACCTTAATTGGTGGAACAAGCATATATTTAAAATCTTTTTACCAATCTTAAAGCTATGGAACAAGTTGTTTGCTCTCTTGAAGAGGCTATCTTAACTGATCCCAATAAGCTAGATGAGCTAAGCATTGCCAAAGATAACTTGATTAATTACCAAAATATGGAGGAAACCTATTGGCGTCAAAAAGCCGCTAGCAAACATATTGCTGATGGCGACAAAAACAAGGTATTTCCATGCTATTTGTAATAAACGGAAAGCATTAAACTCGATTAAGAAAATTAAGAACTCTAATGGTGGCTGGATAAATGAAAAAAATGAAATTAAGGTTTGTCATACATCACTTTCAAAATTTATTAAATTCTAATCCTTTGTTAGAAACCCCTCCAACACCCATCTAATCCTTCTATGATTAACAATGAGGATAACCAGTGCTCACTATTCCTTGGAAGCGATTAGTAGTACTCTCAATAGCATGAACATTGTTGATTATTGATGGCTATATCACTCATTTCTTTCAGCATTGTTGGCCTTATTAAATCTCGATCTTGTTGATCTTTGTTATTGATTTTTTTATGGCGGCTATTCCGATATTTTTCATGTACTTATTATCCTTAATCCCAAAAACAATCGAATCTTGGGACAATTTTAGACCTATTAGTCTTTGCACCTTTTTCCAAAAGATCATTGCTAAAATTAATAATAGGATTATCCCTCCTAAAATCATCTCCCTAACCAAACGCTTTGTTAAAAATAGAGCCATATCGATAATATTCTTCAAGAGATGGTTCATGACATTGATGTTCCTTCGAGGAGGTAACATTCAAACGGACATCACTGACAACTAATGAGATTTCCTCTTTCAAATCTTACATTTGTTTGGTTTCTCTCGATAATTTTATTTCTTATAAAAATTGTATCACTAATGTGTCGGTTTTCTATTATCATGAATGGGGAGTCCCTTGGTTTCTTTACTTTGAGTCATGGCTTGCGACAAGGTGACTTTCTCCTTCTCTTTTTTTTATTCTTTGTAGAATATCTTTGAGGAGCCTCAATGACCTTTTCATTAAAAATCCTAACATGCTTTTTAAAACTCATGGTGGTTTCCCTATTTCTCATCTTAACTTTACTGATGATTTTATAATCTTCGCAATCAACATGTTAAAACTATTAAGAATCTCTTAAATGACTTTGGCAAAGTTAGTGGTCTCTTTCTCAATGAAAGAAAATGTTGTTTTATCCCTAAGATTCCTACCAATAGACTAAATCAAATCTCTAATTACTAATTTTAAGCAAAATCAACTTCCCACTAATTATCTCGCTCCGCTTTTAAAGGCCAAAAGATCTCATCTTTTGATGACCTTATTATATCTAATAAAATTTTGGTTTGGGAATTTCATTTACTCTCTTTTGGCGGTAACCTTGATTAAGAGCACTCATAATTCCATGCCTTTATATCTCATTCAAACCATTGTGCCGACCATTTCTATCATCATTTGGTGCAAACAAATTTTTCTCCAATACCTCCTCTAAAGAATGCGGACCTCTTGGTTTAAAAGTTATGGCACTTTTGAAGGTGGTCTTGGTTGTAAATCCATAAAAGAAGCTATCAATGCCTTTTCCTATAAACTATGGTGGAATTTTAGGAGTAATCATAGTCTTTGGGCTAATTTCATGACTGCTAAATATTGCCAGGGTAAGCACCCCCTCATTTGTCCCTTTAAATCGGGTGATTCTCCTGTGTGGAAAAGACTTTGTTCTATCAAATGGGATGCTGAATCTTTAATTTTTTGGGGCATTAACTCTAGCACTTCTTTCTTTTGGCAAGATAACTGGAGTGGAGGTGGATCCATTGATGACTTACTCTCCACCCATTCCACTGCAGCTATTAGAGTAAACTCTTTCACGGCATAACAACAAGTGGAACAATAGTAAGCTTGATTTTATCCCTTTTACTTTCTTGAATATGGTTTCTACTATTCCTATCACTCCAAACAATCAAGACCATTCTCTTTAAGCTCTCACATAATGGTGATTTCAACCTCAAAAATGTGTGGCCCCACATTAAAGATACTCATGATTCCTCCTATGTGTTCTCCAAACATTGGAATAATAATATCCCTACTTCTTATTCTATTCTTACTTGGCGTATTCTAAAAAATTTTATCCTTGTTGATTCCTTGTTAAGGGAAAAAGGGTTCCATTTACCCTTTAAATGTCAATGCTGTTTCCATATTGAGAATGTTAATCGTGTTTTTGTTAATGGGGCCATTGCTTTTAAACTTTGGATTTGGTATGATGATCTTTTTAACACTGTCAATTACAATGGCTCTCTTACTTTATATCAACTTCTTGAAGTCTATTTTTATAATACCATTAAAGGTCACATTAAAGTCATCCACTATCACTCTTATGTTCATATGGATGGACCGAAATGATGCAAAACATCATGGGATCCCTATGAACCACGTGAGGATTATTGCTAGAACTAAAAACAAAATTTGTGACTTATTTAAAGCCAATCTCATTCATTACAGACAATTCAAAGGTCAAATTTGTATAAAGCGGGCTTTAACTTGTGACCAACCTTACTCAAAATGACAAGATTGTTTATTGGAAAAACCTCTTGATCATATTATTAAAATTAATCTTGATGGCTCTCATAATGGCTCTGTGATGGCATTTTTGGAACTCTAAGGGTATAGTACTATGTGCTTTTGCTTTTCCCCTTATTTCTGAACGTCCCATTCTTGAGCTTATGGTAGTCTACAAAGCTCTTGAGATTTGCCCCCAAAATGGCTGGCTCAATATTTGGATTGAGGTGGATGCTCTTCTACTGATTGATCTTTTGATTTCCACCAAAATGAGCGGCAATTGTATTACCTCCTCAAGCAAACTAGAGCAAACATCTCTGTTTAACATGAGAAGGAAATGCTGTGACTATCTTGCCAATCGGGTGCTAGATTAGATGGTATCATCCTCTTTGATCAACTCACCTTACCCAAACACTTGCGTTGGTTAACTTGGACAATTCGGGTTTCCTTATCTCGTAACTTAATCTAACCTTTTGATGTATCTTGTCCATTCATCTTTTACGTATGCTCATTATTTTATGGCTTCTGTTTCTTTTGGTGTCTTTTGTGGATGCTTCACATAGATATTACTTGTCTTGATCTCGTGCCATGATTTGGTGTTTTAATAGCTTATCCTTTATTTGGAAGCTCTCGCTTTTGACATTTACATTAAAGGCTGTTGAGCTATGTGCATACTAATACTCTCCATTGGAATTTTGTTGAGCTATGTGTCATTGGTGGTTTTATAACACCAATCATATTTGGGATTTTAATATCAATGCTGCCTTCTTTCCTAATCCTAGGGGGCTTAATCATTCTTTGGATGGAGATATTTATTTTGATGGGTTTAGCCATTTCCATTAATTCTCAACTTCTCAAAGATATTCTTGGAGCATCTTAGTTACCTATGTTGTTTCTATGCATTGTATTAGTGTTCATTATCTTTGGTAATATTTATTTTGATGATTTTTTGTTAGGTTTTGGATTACTGATGTGGAATGGAACCCATTGACATGCTCTCTTTGGAAACCATTTTGATTGAGGTCCCTTTGGTGAGATCTTGTTGTGGGAGGCTTTCCCTTCTTGCAAGTTTTCCTCTGATCACTTCCCCACCAGACTTATTATTGTGCAACTTTGATATTACTTGGTTATCCTTTTATGCTTCTTTTTACTTTCACGTGGAATCTCGGCATTCTTTTTCTTTACTTGTTATTTTTTTCTAGATGGAGTTTCTTGATTGATTCGGCTATTTTATTAGATCCTTTTTGATGTTTAGATTGGGGCTTTGGTCAATCTCTTTTCGCTCTTGTTTGGAGCATTTGTTTTTGCCATTTTCTCTTGCTCCCAAGAATGGGTTTTCATGTTTGCCTCTCTTTTGGTTTTACTTTGTTTTTCTCCCATTCGGGCCTTCTTTGCTAGACTGTATATTCTGATTTGGAAAGGTCTTGTTATTCCTTTCAATGCTAGTCATTGGTTTTTTGGGACCTGTTTCCAGATTGTTGTCTTTGTGACTTATGGATGTTCTTTGATTCTTGATTTTCCAACTGTTTATGTTACTATCAACTGGGCTATTTTTGATCACACATGCTGCTGCTCTTTTTTCCTTTGGTCAACTTGTTGGTATATCCTTTCTTAGTTGTTGGTTGAAATGGACCCAATTTCTTGTCAATCTTCTTTTGGACTTGTCTCCCATGCTCAGCAAGTTTGGAGTTACTTAATGGATTTTCATTGCCTTTGCTGAGGTTGTGGGTACTACTGTTTACTTTGGTGGGAATTACTTGAACTCACTCATTCTCTATTTTATACCTTTGTTCTTAAAGATTGCTTTTCTTAATGGGTTTGAAAACTGTAACAATGTCTCCACTGTTGGTTTTTGGAATTTTGAGTATCTTGCCCTGCAAGTTTTCTTTATTTTTCTTTCTGTCTTTGCTGCTTACATCTGGGCTACTGTTGGTCTTCCCTGCTATTGGTTTCCCTCTGTATGCTATGATGGGAACAAGAAAATCTTGAAGATCACTCTTCTGTTCTGCTTGAACTTAATCAATGGTTTATCTTATATGCATAATTGGGTTTTGGCCAACCTCCAGTTATCTTGTCATTATCTTTGGATTTTAGGGTCCTTTGTCCAGTAGTTATCTTTGTGGTTATTATTTATTTCTTGCCTTTCGGTTCTCTGAATGTCTTTGCTGTTATCAACCCAAGCTGATTTCTCTTCTTCTATTTTTCCCATTTGTCTATTAAAATTATGCAGATCCCTATGATTATACATCTAATTATTTGGATCTTTATATATGCTCTATTTACTCTAAATGGGTGGACTTTAATGACTTGTTGGTAATCTTGTCTTGATTCGGTGGATTAATAATCTAATTGCTATTTCGGGTTTTGGTTTGTTTTGCTCTAGCCTCTATACATCAAATTTGCCATTATTGTTTTGGGCATTGGTGTGCGAGCATTTGATCCATGTTTTATGCTCTATCTACTTGGTTACTATCTATTGCGTTAATCGATTGAGTGGTTATATGACCATCTTGCTGTCCCTTGCTGTCTTGGCCATTTTTTGTATTGGTTATCTACTATCTTATTTTTTCTGGATTCCAATGTTGACCCTCATTTGAATCCCCTTTTGGATTTATCCTCTGGTGGGTTCCAATGTTGCTGCTTTGTTTGGGGTTTGGCTTTCTTGTTTATGTTTTTTTTTTTTCTTTTCATAGCTATGATCTACATTTCTTCTTCTTTGTTTCTTTATCCACAGGTTATTAGCTTATCTTTCTATCTCCTTGGAATGCAATGTCTATTCAATGGGTGGTACTATGGGATTCTTGCCTTTTCTTTATCTTGCTTTTTGTTGATTACCGATTCTTTGTCCGACTTTTCTGTATTTTACTTTGTCTTTATTTGATGTTTTTGGTTGGGTTATCTTGCCTTCCTTTGTTTTTTTTTTACTACTATAGATATTAATAAGGGGTTTGTTCTCCGCATTCATTATTATGATTGGGCTCATTTTCGACCTTACTCTCTTGTACTCACAAAGATTCATATATATATATATCATATGTTTTGATATTATTTATGAGCTCATCGACTTTCTTAGAGATTTCAGCTATCTCTTCTTATTTTCTTGTGGATGGTTTTATGTTTGGACTTTTCATATGTATAAGTATCCTCATGTCGGGGTGACTATATTGATGATTCTTTTCGCATGGGACCACTTATATTTCTTATTTCCTCCCTATATTACATATAGTTTTGTTTAGGTTTGCGTGTAATAAAGCCCATAAGACTTTCAACAATGGTCTTTCTTCTCGTTTGTTGGCTATGATGGCTATGATGATTTCACTCCCTTTTGGTTTGGTAGTAGCTCTTGTGATGTAACCCTTCTGGAAGTTTGGATGCTCATATTTGCATCTGCCCCAACTTGGTGTGACTGAGCTTAAGCCTTCTCTATCTCAACTCCTTATCAAATTATCTTTGTTCAACTATCATTTTGTCTGTATTACCTTAACTCTAATTTCTTTTGTCCACATTTTTTGCGGTGCTTCTCTCTTATCTTATTGCAGGTTTTCTCCACAGCATCATGCATTCTCAAGTCCTATAGAGCATTGGCCCTAATCTATCTTTGGCTTATTATGTTAATCTATTTGTATCTTTTGATTACTTTTATGTCTTCTTTTGCTTTTGGATGTACTTTGATAGGGGATTTACTCCTTAGGCTGATTGTAGCTCTTTGAGCAATAGTTTTGGAGTTTATCCCCTTTAGGGACCTTGTATCCCTCTTTTTGTGGCAATAAAATGCACCCTACATGGGGTTTTCCAAAAAAAAAAATCCCTAAACCCTAAGCCTTAAACCCTAAACCCTAAAAATTTAAAAATCTAAACCTAAACTAAATAAAACAAAAAATAAAATAAATAAAAAATTTGAAATAAAAATAAATAAATAAATAAAATAAACTTAAAATATTCACTAAAACCTAAACCTAAGCCTACACCTAAACCTAAACCAAAAAAGAAAATAAAATAAAATAAAAACTAAATTAAATAAAATAAATAAAAACCTAAACTAAACTAAAAAAAAAACCTAAATAAATAAAATAAATAAAATAAAAAACTAAATAAAACCTAAACCTAAAAAAATAAACCTAAAATAAAACATAAAATAAGTAAAAATAAAATCTAAACCCTAAACTAAGAAAAAACCTAAACCTAAAGTAAAAAAATAAAATAAACCTAAACCTAAACTAAAATAAATTAAAATAAAATATATAAAACCTAAACCTAAACCTAAATAAAATAATAAACCTAAAAACTAAATAAATAAAATAAACTAAAATAATCCTAAACCTAAAAAAAAAACCTAAAAATAAACCTAAAAGAAATTATTAAAAATAAACCTAAAATAAAAACCTAAAACATAAATCTAAAAAAAATAAAATCCTAAGCCTAAAATAAAATATATATAAATAAAACTAAACTAAAATAAAATTAAACAATATACTAAATTAAAAAATGTAAATTATAATAAATAAACCTAAATAAATAAAATAAACTAAATAAAATAAAATAAACCTAAATAAAATTAAAATAAAATAAACTAAAATAAATAAAAAATATACTAAATAAACCAAAACTTAGTAGTTTTTTAAATTTTTTTAAAAAAATCCCTAACCCTAAACCATAAAACTAAACCTATTCTCCTATAACCCTAAACATCCAAAACCTAAAATAAACCCACTTTAAACCCTATAAAAATAAATAAACTAAACTAAATAAAATAAAAATAAACAAAATAAAATAAAATAAACTAAATAAACTTAAATAAACCTACTGGGTTTTTAATTTAACAAACCTAAACTAAACTAACTGACTAAATCCACCTTAACACTAAAGTAAAACTAAAACCTAAACCCTTGCCAAACCCTAAACCTTAAACACTAAAACCTAAATATTCCTAAACCTTTCCACTATCAAACAAACTCTAACCCTCCTCTAAATCCTAAAAGTTCTCCCTACCCTAAAACCTAACCTATTTAAATCAACCTACCTACTTAAACCTAAAACCTAAACCTAACCTAATCAACAAATCTTAACCTAAACTTTAACCATAAAACCTAAACTAAAGCCAAAACCTTAAAACCCTGAGCTAAACCTGACCTAAACCCTAACCCTACCCTAAACCTCAACCCCTAAACTAAACCACAAACTAACCCTGAGCTAAATCCACCTAAACCCTCCACAACCAAAAACTAAAACCAAACCAAATAAACAAAATAAAATAAATATAAACACCTAAACCTAAATAAAATAAATAAAATAATAATAAAACCTAAACTAAACCTAAACCTAAACCTAACTTAAAATAAAATAAAATAAAAAAAATAAAACTAAACTCAAATAAAATAAATAAAACCTAAACTAAACTTAAAAAAAACAAAGTAAACCTAAAATAAAACCTATATAAAATAAAACTAAATGTAAAATAAATATAAAATAAATCTAAAATAAAATAAAATAAAACTAAATAAAACCTAAACCTAAACCTAAAAATAAAAAAAATAAACCTAAACCCTAAACAAAAAAAATCTAAACCTAAAATAAACAAAATAAAATAAACTGACATAAACTAGAATAAATAAAACCTAAAATAAACTAAACATAAACCCTAAACTAATTAAAATAAATTAAACTAAAATAAACCTACCTAAACTAAAAAAAAAACTTAAGAATAAACCTAAAATGAAACCTAAAACCTAAACCAAAAAAAAGAAAATAAAAGCCTAAACCTAAAAATAAAAAATAAAACTTAAACTTAAAAAATAAAATAAAAATGAAAGTAAACTAAAAAATAAACATAAACCAAAACCTAAACAAAAACCCTAAACTAAAATAAAAAATACCTTTACTAAAATAAATAAACCTAAACTAAGTAAACTAAACTAAATAAAATTTAAAATAAAATAAACTAAAATTAATGACAAAAAACTAAATAAACCTAAACTTACCAGTTTACTCAATTTTAAATAAAATCCTAAACCCTAAATTAACCTTAAAGCCTATACTTTAAACCTTAAACCCTAAACACTGAACAAATCATATACCCTAAGCTAAGCCTAAACCTTAAACACTAACAGAAAGTAAATACTAAACCATAAAAAACAAAAAGCTATACCTAAAATAAAATAAAAAAAAAAAAAAAATTAAAACCTAAAAACCTAAAAAACCTAAATTAAAATAAAATTAAACTCAAATAAAATAAATAAAAACCTAAAATAAACTAAAAAATAAAATCAACCTACAAATTAAAAAGCCTAATAAAATAAAAACTAAACATAAAATAAAAATAAAATAAACCTAAAATAAAATAAAAAAAGAAAAACTAAACAAAACTAAATGTGAAAATAAACCTAAAATTAAATTTAAAATAAACCTAAACCCTAAACTAAAAAAAACCTAAACCTAAAATAAAAAAACTATAACCTAAACTAAAATAAACTAACCTAAAATACATAAAACATAAACCTAAACATAAATTAAATGAAACATAAACCCAAAATGAAATAAAATAAAATAAACCATACCTAAACTATAAAATAAAACCTAAAACCTAAAAGAAAATAAAACCTAAACCTAAAAAAATAAACCTAAAATAAAACATAAAAATAAGTAAAAATAAAATCTAAACCTATAAGAAAAAAACCTAAACCTAAAGTAAAAAAATAAAATAAACCTAAACTAAACTAAAATAAATTAAAATAAAATATATAAAACTTAAACCTAAACTAAATAAAAATAAACCTAAGCCTAAACCAAAACTAAATAAATAAAATAAACTAAAATAATCTTAAACCTAAACACTAAAATAAACCTAAATAATTAAAATAAACCTAAAATAAAACCTAAAACATAAATCTAAAAAACAAAATAAAATCCTAGCTATAAATATAAATATAAATATAAATAAAATAAATTAACTTACAATCTAAATTAAAATAAATTAAATAAATCCTAAAATAAATAAACTAAATAAAATAAAATAAACCTAAATAAAAATTAAAATAAAATAAACTAAAATAAATAAAAATATAGAATAAACCTAAACTTAGTGGTTTTAAATTTTTTTAAAAAATCCTAACCCTAAACCATAAACCCTAAACCTACACTAACTTTCTTAAACCCAAAATCCTAAACCCTAATTTTAAACCTATCAAATAAATAAATCTAAATAAAATAAAATAAACAAAATAAATAAAATAAACTAAATAAACCTAAACCTAAACCCTCTACATTTAAACAAACACTAAATAAAACCACAAAATAAACACAAACTAAGTAAAAAACTAAAAAACTCTAAACCCTAAACCCAAAACAGAAACCCTACCCTTCTAAACTACTAACCCAATTAACTAAATAAAACTAAACCTCACCTAAATCCTAAACCCTATTCTTAAAACTGGCTCTGAATGAATTTTAAATCCTAAACCTAAACCTGACTAACCCGAAATACTAAACCAAACCAAAACTCTAATCTACCCAACTAAACTAACCTAAACCACTGAACTAAACTAAACCAAAACCCACACAAACCACTAAACCTAAACCCTAAACCCTAAAATTAAAACTGAACCTAAAAAAAATAAACCTACTAACCCTAAAAACTAAAAAAAAAAAACCAAACCAAACTGAAAAATACCAAAAAATAAAATAAATATAAACACAAACCTAAATAAAATAAATAAAATAAAATAAAAATAAACTAAACCTAAACCTAAACATGAACTTAAAATTAAAAAATAAAAATAAAAATAAAAACTAAACTCAAATAAAATAAATAAAAACCTAAACTAAACTTAAAAAAACAAAGTAAACCTAAAAATAAAAACCTATATAAAATAAAAACTAAATGTAAAATAAATATAAAATAAATATAAAATAAAATAAAATAAAAACTAAATAAAACCTAAACCTAACCTAAAATAAATAAAAATAAAACCTAAACCCAAAACAAAAAAAAAAAAATCTAAACCTAAAATAAAATAAATAAAATAAACCTGGACATAAACTAGAATAAATAAAACTTAAAATAAACTAAACATAAACCCTAAACTAAATAAAATAAACTAAAAATAAACCTATACCTAAACTAAAAAAAAATAAAACTTAAGAATAAACCTAAAATGAAAACCTAAAACCTAAACCAAAAAAAAGAAAATAAAAGCCTAAACCTAAAAATAAAAATAAAACCTAAACCTAAAAAATAAAATAAAAATGAAAGTAAAATAAAAAATAAACATAAACCAAAACCTAAACAAAAAAAACTAAACTAAAATAAATAAACCTAAACTAAATAAACTAAACTAAATAAAATTTAAAAATAAAATAAACAAAATTAATGACAAAACTAAATAAACTAAACTCAATTTTAAATAAAATCCTAAAACTAATTAAACCTATACTTTAAACCTTAAACCCTAAACCCTGAACAAACCATATACCCTAAGCTAAGCCTAAACCTTAAAACCAGAAAATAAGCCTAAAATAAAACAAAAAAAAAATACCTAAACTAAATAAAACCTAAAAAAAAAATTAAAACCTAAATTAAAATAAAACCTAAACTAAAACCTAAATGTAAACCTAAATTAAAATAAAATTAAACTCAAATAAAATAAATAAAACCTAAAATAAACTAAAAATAAAATCAACCTACAAATTAAAAAGCCTAATAAAATAAAAACTAAACATAAAATAAAAATAAAATAAACCTAAAATAAAATAAAAAAAGAAAAACTAAATAGAAACTAAATGTGAAAAATAAACCTAAAATTAAATAAAAAATAAAACCTAAACCCTAAACTAAAAAAAAACTTAAACCTAAAATAAAAAATAAAAAAAACTATAACCTAAACTAAAATAAACTAACCTAAAATACATAAAACATAAACCTAAACATAAATTAAATGAAACATAAACCCAAAATGAAAATAAAATAAACAAATACCAATAACTAAACTATAAAATAACCTAAATAAAAAGAAAATAAAACCTAAACCTAAAAATAAAATAAAAATAAAATTAAACTAAAATAAATATAAACCCACCTAAATAAAAAACCTAAACTAAATAAAGAAAACTAAAAATAAATTAAATAAAATAAAAAATAAAATAAACTAAAATAAATAAATAATAAAGTAAAAAATTTAAAAGTATGATATATTTAATTTTAAAAATTTAAAATTTAAAACCCTAACCCTAAATCCTAAAACCTTAAACTTAAACCTAAAGATAAACCTAAAAATAAAATAAAATAAAACTAAACAAAAAATAATCACTTAAACCTAAAAAAAAACTAAAAAACATAAACAAAATTAATAAACCTAAAATAAATAAACCAATCTAACTAAAAATAAAATAAAATAAATAAATATAAATAATCTAAAATAAATAAAACTAATTAAACTAAATAAACCCTAAACATCTAGCTTTAATTTTTTAAATACCTAAAACCCTAAACCCAATCATAAACCCTAAACCCTAAACCCTAAACCCAAACCAAACCCTAAACTTACAACCCAAACCTTAAACCATAAACCTAAACTAAACCATAAACCCTAAACCCTAAAATAAAAAAAATAAAACCTAAAACCTAAACTTAAAAAACTAAAAATAAAAACCTAAACCAAAACCTAAAAGTAAAAAATAAAATGTAAACCTGAAAAATAAAATAAAAATGAAACTAAAATAAGAAATAAATATAAACTTAAACTTAAGATAAACAAATAAACTAAAATAAATAAACCTAAAATAAATTAAACTAGTAAATGAAATAAAAAACCTAAATAAATAAAATATAATTAACAAAATAAATAAAGATAAAATTAAATAAACTTAATAAACCTAACTAGTTTACTTAATTTTTTTAAATCCCTAAACACTGCCTAAACCCTAAATCTTGAAGCCCAAAACCAAACACTAAACCCAAATCCACAAACCCTAAAAACCACAAAAATAAACTAAACCCTAAAACCCTAAACCAAACCTGACCTAAACCCTAAACCCTAAAACCCAAACCCAAACTGAACTGACCTAAACCTTAAATCCACTAAACCCTACCATCACCCCAAAACTTACTAAACTCTCACTAACCCTTAACTTCTAAAACCACCTACTGACCTTAAACTCTCAAACCTAAACCCTAACTCTAAACCTCCCCTAAAACCTATAAACCTCTAAAACCACTAAATAAAACTAAATCATAAACCAAAATAAAAAACCTAAAAAACATAAATAGCTAAACTAAATAAAACCTAAAATATTAAACTAAATAAATAAAATAAAATAAAACCTAAAAAATAAAATAAATAAAATAAAATACAACCTAAATAAAATAAACTAAACTAAAATAAAACTTAAACCTAAACCTAAAATAAACTTAACCTAATTTGAACCCACCTACAACCCAAACCATAAACCCTACCTTAAAACCACCCCACACTAAACCTAAATCCTAAACCTAAACACTAAACCCTAAACCATAATCCATAAGCCTTCAACCTAAACCCTAAACCCACAAAATAAAACCCTAAAACCATAAAAGCACTAAATAAAACCTAAAATTAAAATAAATAAAACCTAAATAAAATAAAATAAAACTTAAACTTAAACCTAAACATAATCTTAAATATAAAATAAAATAATAAAACTAAACTAAAATAAAATAAATAAAACCTTAATTTAAAAATAAAAACCTAAAAATGAAAACCTAATTAAATAAAACTAAACATAAAATAAACTTAAAATAAAATAAAATATAAACTAAATAAAAACATAAACCTAAAATAAAAAACCTTTAAAAAATTTAAACTAAAAAAAACTTAAACCTAAAATAAACAAAATAAAATAAACCTAAACCTAAACTAAAATAAACTCTAAAATAAGTAAACCTAAACCTAAATAAACTAAACCTAAACATAAACTAAATAAAATAAAAAATAATAATAATAAACCTAAACCTAAGCTAAAAACTAAAACCTAAAAAATAAAAGTCAAATAAAAACATAAAACCTAAAGCTAAAAAAAATAAAATAAAAACCTAAACCTAAACATAAAAATTAAAAAATAAAATTTAAACCTAGATAAAGAAATAAAATAAAATTATGTTAAAAAATAAGTATAAACTAAACTAAACCTAAAACAAACTAAAATTAAAACTCTAAAATAAATAAACTAAATAAATAAAATAATAAATAAAATAAAAAATAAAAAAACTAAAATAAAAAATAAACTAAATAAACTAAATCTTTAAGTTAACCCTTTTACCTAAACCAATCCTAAATTAAACATTAAAAATACTAAACCCTAAACCTTAAACCCTAAACCTAATCCCTAAACCCATCCTTAAACCCTAAAACTAAACCCCAAACTGCCCTAAACCCAAACCAACCAAAGCCTAAAGCCTAAATCCTAAACCCACCCTAAATAACTAATCCCTAAACCTAACCCTAACCCCAAACTTATCCTAAACCTAAACCCTAAACTACTAAACTTAAACCCACAAATCCTAAACCCTAAACCTTAACCATAAATCCTAAACCTTAAAACCCTAAACCTTAAAACCTTAAAGTTAAACCCTAAACACTAAAACACCTTAAAAACTTAAAAAAAAACTAAGCTGGATAAATCCTAAAATAAAATAAATAAAAGCCTAAACTTAAATAAATGAAATAAAACCTAAACTATAAACCTAAGCCTAAATAAAATAAAATTAAACTAAAATAAAATAAATAAACACTTAAACGAATTAAAAAATAAAATCTAAATAAAATAAAAAATAAAATAAAATTAACTAAATAAAACCTAAAATCAATAAAAATAAAACCTAAACTAAGAAGAAAACCTAAACCTAAAATAAAAATAAAATAAAGAAAATAAATAAATAAGAAACTAAACTAAAATAAACTAAACCTAAACCTAAACTAAATAAAATAAAATAAACTAAAAATAAACCTAAACTTAAACTAAAAAAATAAAACTAAAATAAGCCTAAAATAAAAACCTAAAACCTAAATCTAAAAAATAAATAAAAATAAAAAACCTAAACTAAAATTAAAAAACCTAAATGAATAAACTAAACTAAATAAAAATAAAAAATAAACCTAAATAAAAATAAAAAATAAAATACACTCAAATAAATAAAAAATAATCTAAATAAACTAAATAAACATAAACATCTTTGGTTTGAATTTTAAAAAAAAGCCTAAACCCTAAATCAAAAGCCTAAAGCCTAAACCCTAAACCCAAAACTAACCTACCCTAAACCACTAAACTGCAACCATAAACCTACACTCCTAAACCTAAACCTAAACTATTAAACTTAAAACCATAAACCCTAAACCATAAACCTAAAACAACCCAAACCTAAATCCTAAATCCTAAATCCTAAATCACTAAACCATAAACCCTAAACCTAAACCTAAACCCAAAATCCAAACCTAAAGCCAAGTTAAACCCAAACTAACCTAATCTAAACCACAAACCCAAACCACAAAGCCTAAATCCACAAACTTAAACCCAAAACCTAAACACTAAACCATAAACCCTAAACCCTAAACTCTAAACCCTAAAACCCTAACCCTAAACCTAAAACTCTAAACCCTAAACCCTAAACCCTATAACCCTCTAACCCTAATTTAATAACCAAAACAAACCAAAAACTCAGTTCGCTTGCCTTCCCCCTTTCAAAAATATGGCAATTCAAGAACCCCATTTTCCTTTATCATTTCTCTTGGATGTCATGAGGATTTTCATTGGTAAGCCCTTCCTTCTTTGGCCTTTGGCTGGCTATCCTCCTCTCCCTTGATTTCGATGGATGCCATGGAGTCCGATCCAGCATTTGGCAAGGTTGAACTGATGATTTCTACTATCCCATTTTATGTTTGTGTTAAAATTTCTTCTAAATCCTCTAAAGATGCCTTTATCTGATGCTTCAACCTCACCTAAATTTTAGTTAATCTTGTTCATATGACTTTTAAATTCCATATAATGAGTTTTGATTTAGATATTGAGAAACTCATTGAACCTATGCCTTTACTCTCGTTAATTTTCTTTGTGACTAATATGGAAGATATTCAATTTTTCTTTCATGGTTTAAAGCTTTCTGGTGCATTTTCAATTGGTTTGTTGGATGGTCATCATGTCCTCATTAATTTATCTAATGATCTTGACTATAGCCAGATTTTCTCTCATCATTCTTATTTTGTTAAAAATTGTGAAATGCACATTCTTAAATGGACTCCTTTTTTTGACATTCAAGAAGAATCTTCTATAGTGTTGATTTTGATTTCTTTGCCTAATCTTAGGATTCATTTTATTAAATATCAATTTCTTCATGCAGTTGGGTCTATTTTTGGTAGAACTTTACAAATTGGTCAAGAGTTGCTGTATCCTTGTTGAAATTGATGGAGAAGTTTTCAAGCGATTTGGATAAGGTTTGAAAAGTATGGTTATTTTCAACTAGTTGAATTTGAAAACCTTCCAATTTTCTACAATCACTCCAAACCCATGGCCATGTCTTTTTGGATTATTGCATTGCTCATCCTTAACTTACAAAAAAATTTGTTAAAATTCCTAAGCTGATTGATCAATTTGGAGATCATTTAACTAATAAAAACAAATTTTTTACTTCTTTTGAAAAAGATAAAGAAGTTGTTGATGGTATTCTGAATTTTTCAAATACTTTACCTTTTGAGAATGGTTTTGAAAATGCTACTAGAAATGAAGATGTTATTTTGGATGAAAACCAAATTGCTTGTGTTCTTTTGCTTTTATGAATTATGTAAGATGATGCTAATCCTATTTTGATTTCTTCCTTTAAAGATACTTGTGTTTTACAACCTAAAAATTTTAGAAAGAAGGTCGACTCCAGACTTACATCTTTCTGGCTATTAGAAAGGGGTCATAGAGACTTAATCCAATCTAACTCGCTTGTGTAACATGAAAAGGGTCCTTGATGGCTTGATCCAATCATATACACAAAGGTATGATGCGGACTGGGGACTTACTCCTATATGATTAGAAAGAAGGCCAACTAGGGACTTATATCTTTTTGGCTATTAGAAAGGGGTCATAAAGACTTAATCCAATCTAACTCACCTATGTAACATGAAAGGGGCCTTGATGGCTTGATCCAATCATGTACACAAAAGTAGGATATAGATTAGGGACTTACACCTATGTGATTAGAAACAAGAATGACTGGAGACTTATATCTTTCTGGCTATTAGAAAGGGGTCATAAAGACTTAATGCAATCTAACTCACCTTTGTAACATGAAAGGGGTCTTGATGGCTTGATCTAATCATGTACACAAAGGTAGGATGCCAACTAGAGACTTACTCCTATGTGATTAGAAAGAAGGCCGACTAGGGACTCATATCTTTCTGGCTATTAGAAAAGAGTCATAAGGACTTAATCCAATCAAACTTGCCTATCTAACATGAAAGGGGCCTTGATGGCTTGATCCAATCATGTACACAATGGTAGGATGCCGACTGGGGACATACTCCTATGTGATTAGAAAGATGGCCGACTGGGGACTTATATCTTTCTGGCTATTATAAAGGGGTCGTAAAGACTTAATCCAATCTAACTCACTTGTGTAACATGAAAGGGTCCTTGATGGCTTGATCCAATCACCATGAAGGTAGGATGCCATAGGGACTTACTCTTATGTGAATAAAGAAGGCTTGGGACTTATATCTTTGGCTATTAGAAAGGGGTCATAAAGACTTAATCAATCTAACTCACATGTAACATGAAAGGGGCCTTGATGGCTTGATCAATCATGTACACAAAGGTGGGATCTTCTTACTGTGATTAGAGGCCTACTAGGGACTTATATCTTTTCGCTTTACAAAGGGGTCAAAGACTTAATCCAATCTAACTCATGTGTAACATGAAAGGGGCATTGATGGCCAATCATGTACACAAAGTAGAATGTACTAATCTATGTGATTAGAAAGAAGGGCGGGACTTATATCTTTCTGGCTATTCAAAAGGGGTCATAAAGACTTAATCCAATCTAACTCACCTGTGTAACATGAAAGGGCCTTGATGGCTTGATCCAATCATGTGCACAAAGGTAGGATGCCGAATGGGGACTTACTCCTATATGATTAGAAAGAAGGCTGAGTGGGGACTTATATCTTTTTTGGTTAGAAAGGGGTAAAGACTTAATCTAATCTAACCTTGTGTAACATGAAAGGGGCCTTGATGGCTTGATCCAATCTTGTATATAAAAGGTAGGAATGGTGCCACAAAAACTTGGTCCAAACCTACAAAGTAGTTTTCATGGGAATGGTGCACAAACCCAAACCCAAAGACATGAGAAAGGTGTCATAGAGGGCTTACTCCCATCTCAAGTCTTGTATAGGAAAGGTTCCACAAAGGGCTTGATCCTATCCTATAGGTGATATGGATGAGGAAATGGGTCAAAGTGATTTATTCCTAATGCTCAAAGGTTTTGTTTAATAAGCGAGTCTCAATGACATAATCCTTACTTGATTAGTCTAACTTGATGAAAGGGTGATAGAAGGTTTTTTCCATTTGAAACATGAAGAAGTTTAAAGAGGTTTCAAAGAGTTGGAATTTATTTTAAGGAAGACTTGGGTGTATTTTGGACCCAATGCTTTATTATGCCATGAGCATAGAAGTTCATCATTTTTCCTTTTATATCTTAAAGTTATAATGAACCATGTAAGATGTCTATGTCACTGAAGGAAAGATGTCATAGGGTACTCACCTGAAAATTCTATTTTTTTGAGCTTGCATGTGTCTCTGTAGTTCTTTAGGTAATAAGAACCAAAGTCAACTAGTGCTTCTCAAATGGAATTTCATTTTCTTTTTGTTTGGATATGTATGTAATTTTTACTTTATTGACATGAATCAACAGCTTATAAGGCATTCTCTTGGATTCAATGAAGATCAAGATATTCCTTTAAAGCTTTCTAAAGTGAATGAGAATCAAGATAATCTTTTTGATTCTCATAGAGACACAAAATTCTTATCCATAATCAATAAGGGAAATGAAAGGATTAACTTATTAGAGTAATTTAGATTCTCCTGATAAGTTTGAAATTGAATTTCTTCAGTTGATTTATTATTATAGGAAATGAAATCTCATAATTGCCTTTGATTAATTTCTTATTTTTGCATTTTTGATCCTTCTACATTTTACTACAAGGTCTTTGAATTTACTTCAAAAGTAAATTTCAAGACTATATATATTGAAGTTTCTTTTATTTTCTTTCCTTCTTTGGCAAGAGTTTCAATATAACCCTCTACCTAATTGAAAGTGGGATTATAAGAAATCTTGATCATGACCCTTTTTTCTAAATTGCCCCAATATGTTGAGACTAAATAATATGACTCTATAACAGAACATTTTTATAAGGATTCTGAATTTCATTTCATATGCTTTCAATTCATCTTTTCTATAATTATCTTGATTTGACAATTTTTAAGTAAGTTCTCCATAAAAAGGATAATCTCATGCATGAAAATATTTTTCATTTTAAAATGAAATATGAGTAATATGAACCCATTTTCAAGGTAAAGATTCTACCCTAGTCCCAAGATGTGGGTCATATAATGATGTTAGCTAACCAAGAAGAATATTTTCTTCTTATGTACAACCATCATTTTTTAACTTTTAATTTGCACAATTTTGCTTTTCTTTTGGAATTTGACCACAGTCATCAAGGGACTTAGTTTATGGAAATGACATCAAGCTTAAGTTTATGGACTGCTACATTTGGAGATCATTTCAATTTTATTTCCAGATAAAGTTGTCTTTAAACACAAAAGATAGCTTGATCAAATCATCGATAGCTAACTCATTAAAGAGTTAGATCATTGATATCATCGTGTGGAATTGGATTTTTTCTTCTAAGGGTACATCCCGAACTTGAAGACTATATAAATCTCCAGACACATCTAAACATCATCGATGCAATGTGCTAGAGTGCCTTTTTGAAAATAAAGTTAGGACCCAAACTACTTAAGCTTTTTAACTTGTAATGGCTCTATAATTTTAGAACTTTTCTTGTTTATGGTTATATACCACTTGCAATGGAATCATAGTATACTCAATAAGACCTTTGCCATACAAAGGATATGGACCCCTAAAAAAGAAGATCCACTATCTTTTCTATTAACTTACCAAATGAGCTCACCCAAGCATGGCAAAGGCTAAAATGACAAAGTGTGAAATATCTGCTTATTTTTGTTCAGTTAGGGACAATTTTTCACTTCTAACCCTACCACTTTATTTTGATGTAGAGAAGTTTAAAGTTAAAATGTCCATTTACATTGGGTATCTTTTGCTTCATTTAAAATTAGAATACACTCAATAGAATTTTTGCCATTCAAAAGATATGGTTTCTTGAAAAAGAAGATCCACTATCTTTTTATTTAACCTACCAAGTGAGCTCACCCAATCATGGCAAAGGCTAAAATGACAAAGCATGAGATATCTGATTATTTTTATTTCATTTAAGCTATGTTAGTTTTATTATGTATTTTGTTTTCAATTGAAATTATATCGAGTATACTCAATTATCTTTTCCATTCAAAAGATATGGAAAAGAAGATCCACTATCTTTTATTTAATTAAGCCAAGAGCTCACCCAATCATGGCAAATGCTAAAATGATAAAGGATGAGATATTTATTTTTTTTTATAATTTTTGACTTCTACCACCACTTCATTTTGATGTGGAGAAAATGTTACTTACTTAGAAATTTTAGACTTCATCCTTAGATATAGTCCTTCCATTCCTTTACTTTTCTTTCTTTCTTTTGGTCATATTCTAATTTCATTTTTTTTATGAAAGGTTACATTTGGTAATTTTTCTAGTTACAAGATTCACTAAGAAGATAAATGTATTTGACTCATTTCCATAACATTTCACTCTTTATGAAATGACTCCACTAAATGATTTGCTAGGAAATTTGATGTATTTGACCTTTTTTCCAAATACACCATTTGATTGACTTTTTGATATGATTCAAGTCTTTGTTTGATTGATCATATAATATGATCCAACATTTCTATTTCTTTTTCATCTTTCATGGAGCAACAAATCTAGTAAAGCCATTTAAGATTGGTAAAAATGACTTTCTAAAGATGTTACACTTCTGGATTGAAACTGATTTGGAGTGAGTCATTTCATTGGCATAATGACTTGAAAACTTTTCACTTCTAAAATCAAAATTTTCTATTGTAATCAAATATTTAGTGAGGTCATTTAGGAATAGATGAATGATATTCCTAAAGACTGAACACTTTAGGATGAATATGAACATCCTTCAATAATCAATATTTTTCTTCTTTTTTCTTTTTATTTGATTCCTTTTTATTCTCTTTTTTTTATTTGGGGCTAGATAGGACCCTCCAAGAGCATTTAAAGATGTTTAATGAATTCCTAAGTTGCTCTTTTTCATGTTTAAATTTTGGCTTCAAACAACAATGTGATTGAAATTAAGTTCTTTTTTTCAGTTGAGTTTTTAAGATTGAATTTTCATGAAGCTGAAAATTACTTTCTTTAATTGATTGAATTTATATGATCCCATCTTCAAAGTTGATTAAATCTGGGCCTCTATAAATTTACTTTCATGTTTATATTTGATGTTGATCGATGCACTCGGATCAACATATATTTTGGTGATTTTCATCTTTTAAATTTTCCACATTGACTAAGATGTTAATAAGTTCTTAGTAGTCTATCTTAATCATAGAAGATAACCCTAGAACTTCTTATAGTGGATGCCACATCAAGAAGTTGGTTATAGTTAAGTAAGGCAAATTACATGATTATGTAATGCCTTTCTTTACTTTACTTTTTTTAAAAAAAAATTTATTTATTTTATTTTATTTTTACATAGCTTGATGCTTGATTTTGCAAGCAACTTCTCTAAGATGGGAAAACATCACATTTTGAAGATGATTTATTTGCCATTTCTTTTAATGTCATTTGAGGTGGTATGACTCTACCATTTTGAATTTGAGTTCAAGAATTTCCCTTTTTATATGAAGGG
The DNA here is from genome assembly GCA_021442155.1 of Cymbidium sinense. Lineage (NCBI taxonomy): Eukaryota > Viridiplantae > Streptophyta > Magnoliopsida > Asparagales > Orchidaceae > Cymbidium > Cymbidium sinense. Next base: position 52,736,895 of record CM038222.1, read on the forward strand.
AAGGTATGCCTAAATCTATCCTCAATAGATCAATATACCTCATGATCTATTCATTTAGAGTATCATCATTTAAAAGAGAACCCTCTAGGGTAGATGATGTGCTATTAGAAAGTTAAATTTTGACTAGCATTCTTTTAAAGCACATATAAGATTAAAGGTAATCTCAGCTTGCAATGTACTCTTTGACCACCATACTTAACATTAAGATAATGTCAAATAGGTCATAAGACATTGCAAAGGATTCTCCTTGGATTCATTTTTATTGAAAGCATATAATAACTTAGTCTTGAAAATTAAGGCATTTTTCATTCATTTGGAGTCCTATGATTCTATCAATAGATTTCATACTTTCACTCTTAGCGATAGATATATCACCCTTAGGACCCAATCTTAAGGTCATGATTTCTTTAGAAGGATTAACTCCTTCATTTATTTTCTTTTCTTGATTTAACCTTAAAATTAATTAAAGCCAATCATGCAATATCATTTCATTCAATGGGAGAAAACTCCCATTAAGAAAGTTGATTTAAATTTCATTCATTTCAACTTTATCAAGAGAATCATAATTCTCTTTTGCTACCCTCTCTTTTCTTCTATTGATTAGAAGCAAAAGTGAATCTTATCACTTTATTTTTATTTATGTCATATCATCTCCATCTTTTGACTCTCTTCCACACTCTTAAGAATTTAAGATTTTGGAAAGGTCTAAAAGAAGGTTACCTCCAAGTAACTCCTTAGAATTGGCCAATCAACTTGAGTAGTTGGTTTTCCAATATTCTAGTGGACTTGTGGAAATTAAGATTAAAGTTGATTTGCATTCATGTATAATTTTCTTCTATATGAATAGGAGATTTTCATTGAGTTCCTTATCAACCTCTTTGGTCAATAAGGCATTCTCTTTTGGATGATTTTGTTTTATTCTTCTTTTCTAAATGCTATTCAAACTTCAATCATGGTGGGAAAAGGGCAATAGGTACAACTATGCCTCCTTTTGATTTAAGTTTCCTTAGGTTTGAAGGAACTCTTTATCTCAATTTATATCCTTAGGTGTTTTAACACCTTTTGAATCGTAGAACAAAGGGTGTTCATTCAAGGATTTAGCTCTAGTACAAAGCCAAAGTAAGATCAAGGGGTAAGTTTGAGACTTTGAAGATTTTCTTTTCAAATTTTGAAGTACTTTTCATATCTTTTCCATAATTTCAAATCCATCTCAAAATTTAATTCATAATAGAGATTACTTTATTTTTATTTATTTTCTCACCTCTCATTTTATTTTGGATTTAAAACAATCATTTAACTTCTATTCTAGAACTCTATTCAAGATGTTGGCTCAACCAAGAATTAAATGGAGAGGTGTCCAATAGAAATAAAGCGGTCTTGATCGGTGAGTGGCACTAGTACACTACCGATATATAAAAATAACCACATAATTCTAAAGATGGAGAGAAGAACCATTCCCTAGCAGAGTCACCAGAAAAATATGTTGGTTATTTTTCTCTAGAATAGAGAAAAGAAATGACATGACATAGAGTTTAGAAATATTTTATTAAGATTACCAAATACGACATTAAAGAGTAAGCATATTATCTCAAAAGATAAATATGCTTTCCTGTAATGGATTCAATCATTTCAATAAAAGACTCCTAAGGCTAATGGGTCTTTCTTGTACTAGAGTATTTTCCCAACATGGAAAAGTAGAGTAGTCTATTTTATCCTGATCATGGTTCCTTATAAAGGAAAGCCTCTATAGTTAATTACATCTTAGGAAGGGTCTCTTCCAAAGAATACTCTCAATTAAAGAAATAAGTGGTTATTCCTAAAGACTACTAAGGTAGCTTTCAAAGGAATGATTTTTGAGAAATTCAATTGGGAGAGGTCCAAATTGGAGAGAGTTATTTTTAAGAGTCAAATGGAAAAGAGTAGAAATGTTTATTGATACAAGGATGCCTAGTAGACATTTCATCTATCCTATGATTATGCTTCAAATTTGGGATTTAATTTTAGAATTCAAGTTATCATTTTCTTAGAAATCTAGGGCTTAGATTCTAGCAAAATAAGACTGCAGAAGTGCCTAGGGTAGAAGACTTATTCCTAAAGAATGCTTCAGATTCTAGTCTATAGGTACTTTTGACACATGTCAGATGCTCTACCTAGTTCTATCCTTAGGAATCATTGGCCATTCTCCTCACTTGAAAGAACTAACCTATCCCTAACTCTTCTGGACTTACAACCTACCTGGAGAAGGCTGCCAGCTTACACCACCTAAGTATATTTTAAAATCATGAGGCTAAGTCATATGAATGCAAGATGGTTGGGCTGTTGCAATTTTAGGAAAGAAATCTATAAACTTAGACTTACTCCCTAATCCCTAAGATCATGTAGGGTATGAAGATGCACCTAACTAATGCACATTTTTCAAATTTTAATAAATTTTGACTCAAGATTCATTTTAAGCCATAGGAATGCAATTTATGCCTAATGCATGTGAATAGAAAAAGATTATGGGCGAAATTAGAATAGAAGAAGGTGTACTTTCATCATAGGCTTATGAAGGTCAAGCTTGGGTTCTCTGACAAGGATGGAAGTCCTTCATTAATTAAGAGTGAAACAATATGAATATGCATGATATTAAAACATCCATCTAAGGGGTTGCTACATATTTTATCTTACTTTTATATGAATATTATGAGTTGTATTTATTTATATGTTTCAATTGATTTAGTTGGGTAGAATATTTAGTTTATCTTATGAGACTACATCCAGGCATTCATCACAGCACAACATAGCACAGAAAGAAACCTAAGAAAAGCATGTTGTTTCTATTACGCACCCAAAATAAATCAAGATAGATTAAATTATATAAGAAAAATGCCAATGCAGTCGGATACTGCTGTGCACCCCGGAAGAAAGAAAAATGGGTAGTTGAGTTCTGCCCTTATATAACCCGGCCAAGAACTACAAGTTCAAATCAATGGGTCTTCTTTCCAGGAAAGTCTCCTTGTTCAGGGACATCCATCGAGCACCACAGGGGACCACCACACCATATCTTGGTCGGGTCAGCTACTGCTAATCTTAGACCTCATAGATCCTAACCTAATTCTAAGCTCAAATTTACATTTAAAATTCAAAAGAAATCTAAGCAGAAACATATGTTAGGAAATCACATAAAGTAGTTTATATTTCATAAACATACAGGCTTAGCATTAGTTTCTTGTCAAGCCCACCTATCCTATGGACTATGTTAAGGATTTTTCACTGCGACAACAATTTTATGATTTATTTATTACAACGTCCCTTTAACACAATCTCATCCCATCTAAAATCAATCTATCAATCACAACGAGCATCCAGTCCCAAGTAATACACCACATAGACTTGGAAGCATCACAACATATCACAAAAGATTAAAAGAAAATCACAAAATGATCTAACCTAGATCTAGAGTCTATGACCCAAGTAATGTGTGTGAAGTGGGGTTTATGTGGCAAGTCTTTCTAGGCCTTTAAGTTTAAGTTTGAAGTTTGAAGTTTGAATTGGTTTAATTTTTACCATTGGTTGGTTTCAATTCAAATGGTTTAGTGATTTAATTTTAATTTTTATGTTCATTTTATGGTTAAAGTAATATTTAAGTTTTCAAGAATGAGAATTAGAATGAATTTTATTTTTAGGTGAAACTCACTTTATTCCACATCCTAAATCATAATGAAGTTTCAAAAATCTAATTAAAATCCTCAACTATTTTAATTAATCCTTTTGATTTTATTTATGTTTGGGTTTTATTTGTTTCATTTGTTTGAATTGCTTTATTTGATTTATTTCATTTTGAATTAAGTTGTATGGATTTCATTTGATTTGGCTTATGTTATTTTAAGGAGTTTGATTTTATTCAATTTAACTTAAATTAAATTAGAATTTGTAAGCTTAAGGTTTAAGTTCATTTAGTATAAATTAATACCTTAGGTTTGTTCATAGATTTTGTAACCTATTTTAAGTAACCTAGGTTTTAAGTTCATTATCTAAATTCTTTAAAAATGAATGATTTCATTAAACTTAACTTAAGTTGTTTAATTATGTTTGAATTTCATTAAGTATTGATTTTCTTAAAATTTTGATATTTGATTAAATTCTTTGAAGTTTTGATGAATTACCTTAAATATTTTTTGATGTTTATTCCAGATTAGTTCAATTTATTTATTGATTCAATGAATTAATGATTCTTCTTAATTATTATTTAGTTCATATTGAACTAGAGATTTGGAAAATCATGAATTCCAAATTTATAAACCAATTGGGTTTGAGATATTTATGGCAAGTGGGGTTACATGCTATTTTTTATTTCTAAAGTTTCAACTAGATTAGAGATGTAATTAGCGTGTAATTAAGGTTTTAATTATTTCATTAAAACCCAAATTAAGCCTAATTTATTAAGATACAATGAGGGATTTTATTTTTTATTGATTTGTCACTGAAATACCTTTCTAATGAGGGTTTATTTAAAATTTTAAGTTAACTGGTTGATTTATTATGATTTAATTAAATTTAGGTTATTTAATTGAATTATTTAATTCTTTTAATTACATAATTCAGTTAATTAGTGCTCTATTTGATTCATACAGGTTTGATTAGTTTTAATTATTCAGTAATATTAATTATGTTGATTTATGATTATTATAATAAAGTTATTTCATTAAAGGGTAATAGTTTTAATTTAATATTTAAATAAATGAAATTACTTCCTTGAATTTGAATTAAATCCGAAAAATTTACTTAAGATATTTTTAAGCTTAATTTCATTTTGCGTTTAAAATTGGATTATTAATTTAATAGTAATTAGGGTTTAATGTTTTTCAATTAGTCCTAAATTAAGGTAAAATTACCCAATAAAACTTTGGGATTTTAATTTATATGGATTCCTCTCATCAAGATGAATCCATAGAGCTCTTATTTATAATTTTCTGATTTTTTATATGATTTTTTATATAGTTTTTGGATTTTAATTAATTAATTAAACCATTTATTAACAAATCTTAATTTTTTTTTAAGCGGAGGGACCCACGGCGGAGTTGAAATGGCGAGATGGTTTATACGTCGATCAATCAGATGGTCCATATTGATCTCGCGGTCTGCTCCATAGTCGCACGCTGTGTCATGGATGGGGCGATCGTGCATGAGTTAAAAATGCAGGTGATCCTGGACCTTTCGATCACGGATCAAATGGTTCAGATTGCCCTCGTGATCCTTAAGGGATTTAAATTGAATCATGTGCCTATATTTAGACCATCCAATCCAAATAGAAGGATTACGATCCATCATCTTCTTCCCTAAATGGTGACATCATCGATGATGGTTTTCCATCCCGGTGATCAATGGTGAATTATGCCTCAATTTTGATGATTATATTGGGATCAAGTTAGCATTTGGCATTACTTTCTTTGAAAAGGCCCCCAAAAGCTTGAAGAAAATAGGATGGCCTAGATTTTGGTGATCTCCGATGACAAGGTTGATTCCATAAGCTTTAGATCGATGTAGTGAACTTGTAGTCGGTGTTTGGCAGCTTATCTCCATGTGGTTTGCCCCCTTGACTGAGGTCCCTAGCATAGATCTTGGCCTTTGTTCTCGGCCTTCCAAGTTCCAAATGATTAAAATTGGCTATTTGGATCCTCAAGCCTAGAACGTGTATGTGTCTTCAATTTGGTGAAATCTCTCCTTTGGATTTCACCATTAAAGGTGCTCAATTTTAGCGTGAAAGGCCTTATCGGTGATGGGAAAGGTGTTGAACTCTCTTGGTCTTGTGAACATAATGGAATGTTCACTTAGAGGAAGGAGCTTCCTTGCATGTTTTCCATGCATGAGAACATTTTACTCCTCTTCCTCTTCTCTTCCTTTTTCTTCTTCCAGAAGCCAAATCTTGTTGGCTTTTCCTTGCTTAATTGCCTCCTTCACTTGAAGCGCCATCTTTAAGAGGTGGCTTTGTCTTGAAATGGATGAGGTGGGAATAAGGGAGTTTGCATGGAAGAGATGGAAGATGGAAATTAGCATTTCTCTTCCCATTTTCTCCCCTTTTTTTATTTTATGATTATGGCATCACATAGCTCTAGACTATATGTCACCATTTTGAGTTTTCATCATTTGTACATTTGATTTGGGTTGGTTTGAGTCCAAATCAAGTGCATTGATTTTAGCTTGGTCCAATTCAAAATCAACTCAAGGGTATTTTTGAAATTGAATGTAATTTAACTTTCAATAATCTTGGATTGATGATTATTGATTGTTGATTTGATTAATTGATTTTGAATTTGGATGCTTGAGTTGATCATACCTAAGACAAATATGTTAGATCCAACCCAAGGTGAATTCCCTAGGTCACTAGGCATAGTGTCCTAAGCATTGAATTAGGAGAATCATATTTGAGATTAAGATCTCCCAATTTCTAAATTAACCTTATCCAAAAATGAGTCAATAGTGGTATTCCTGTTTCCCACCTTAATTTTGCTGATGATTTTATTATCTTTTGCAGTGCTTCCATTCACCACTTTAAAAACATTAAAAACTTCTTAAATAAATTTGGGATGGAAAGTGGTCTTTCAATTAATGAAGGAAAAAGCTATTTTATTCCTTCCTCTAAAATCTCTAGTAAAAAATCAATCAAATCTTGAGAATTACTAATTTTTTGCAACAACAACTTCCAATTAAATATCTTGGTGCTCCTCTTTATAAAGGTCAGAAAAGATCACATCTCTTTGATGAGTTAATCCAAAAAATTACAAATAAAATTTTTTTTTGGGAATTTCATTTACTCATTTGGTGGTGACTACTTTAATCACCATATGTTCCAACATTGTTAATTCTACCTTAAATGAATTGTGTCTCTTAATAAATTCTTAGGATCAAATAACTCTACTAAAAGGATGCATTGGACTTCTTAGTATAAAAGTTGTGCCTTATGAAGGAGGACTTGGGCTAATCGTGAAGCTATGATTGCATTCTCTCATAAACTTTGGTGGAACTTTAGGAGCAATAATAGTCTTTGGGCTAATTCATGGAAATCTTGCCGGTAAGCATCCTCTCATTTGTCCTTATAAGGTGGGTGATTCTCATGTAAAGAATTTATTCCATCAAATGGGAAGTTGAATCCCTCATTTCTTGGGGTTAACTCTAGATCTTTTTCTTTTAGCAAGACAAGGTGGTGGTTCCATTGATGACTTATTATCTAGTCACTCCAGTGCTACTATTAAAGTGAACTCTTTCAGGTTAAATAATAAATGGAATGATAGTAAGCTTATTGATTATATTCCTACCTCTCTTTTAGATAAACTTACTAGCATCCCTATCATTTCTAATCATCCTGATCAAATTCTTTTTAAGCTATCTCAAAATGGTGATTTTAGCCTTAAAGATGCTTGAATTCATATTAGAGAATCTCATGGTTTCTTTTTTAAACTTTGGAATAACACTATCCTTATTTCTTATTCTATCTTGGAGAATTATGAAAAATTTTATCCTGTTGACTCTTTGATGTGGGGTAAAGGCTTTCATTTACCTTCAAAATGCAATTGCTATTTTCACATTGAGAATGTGAACCATGTGTTTGTCAATGGTAATTGCCTCCAAAATTTATATGATGTGCTTTTCAATATTGACCAATTTATATCAACTTCATGATGTTTATATTTAAAGGTCACATTAAAGTGATAACTTCCATCACTCTTGGTTCATATGGATGGACAAAATGATGCCACATCATTCTGAACCATATTGCTAGAATTAAAGATAAAATTTGTGGTTTATTTAATGCCAGTTTAATTAGTAATAATTGATTTAAAGGTTGTAAATTTGTGGCCAACAAACTGGGCCTTAGCTTGCATTTTCAGAATTGTAAGGAAGACAAGATTGTCTTCTGGATAAAGCCTCATAACAATATTATCAAAATTAATACTGGCTCTGTTTCTCAAAATGTTTTTGGCTGTGGTGGCATTTTTAGAAACTTTAAAGGTAATGTTATTTGTGCCTTTGCCTACCCACTTACAACATGTTCTATTATCTTTGCTAAATTAATGGCTGTTAACAAAGATATTGAGATTTATTTACAAAAAGGTTGGCTCAATATCTGGATTGAGGTGGATGCTCTTTTGCTGATTAATATGTTGACTTCCACCAAGGTGGGTAATACAGATTTATATTACCTCCATAATCATACTAGAGCTCTCCTATCTCAAGTTTGTTTAAAAAACACTCATGTTTGGCATGAAGGTAATGTGTGTGCTGATTACCTTGCTAATCTAGGTGTTAGATTAGATGACATAACTTTTTTTGATCAGCTTAATCTTCCTAATCATTTGTGTGGATTGGTTAATTTAGATAATACTGGTTTACCCTATCTTAGAGATTAGTCTGATTTTTATGCTTTTTGGTCTGTTAATGGTTTGTCTTACCTGTATGTTCAATCTTCTATTTTATTTTTGTTGGTACTCAATTTTTTTGATGAATTTCCTATTATATGGTTATCCTGTGGAGGCTCTCTTACCTCAGCCTCATTGTTGGTTTGCTATTAATTGTCTAGCTACATGTTGGGTTCTATTGTATTTGTTTTTTCCCTTACTGAATGGGGTTGTGCCACATATTTCACTAACCTGCTAGTTTGTGATGCCCTTTTCCCTAACATGTAGGGACAAATTGTGTATTTTGCTTGCCATCACTATTGTTTCATTGCACGATTGGGATTTTTTCTTGCCTCCCTTTCCTGCTGTCTTTACTGATGTTGTTTGCTTAGGCTTTATTTTCCATGATTTGAAGGATTTTGATGTTATTTTTTTATTCTCATCTTTGGTTCAATGCAATATACTAGATTACCCTCATTCAATATTTTCTTATTTTGGGATCTTGGAATGGACTTTGAGTTTTATGTTCAGAGCTAACTATTGGTTGGTTTTGTCTTTTGTTTTTTGTTTGTTTTGTGTGGTTAACCTTATTACTTATGCCTTTGCGGTATGGATCTATTTGTTTTTTTTCACTCTTGGAACTCTTAGACTTGTGCAATTACTTTGTTCTATGCTTAACAAGGTGGTTGTTAACATCTGTATTGTTGACCCTGAATGACTTTCCTCTTTATGGGCTATTTTTTTGGACAAGAGGTTTCATCCCTAGGGATGGTGTTGCTTGTATCTTTGAATGGATTCTTGGATTATTATGTTCTACAGGTTGACTATTGTTTTTGGATTCTGCCCCTTTTGTTACATTGATTGTCATGGTTAACATTATCTGACTTTGCTATATGGCATTATCGGTTAAGTTTACTCTTTATTTGACATGTATAATTATTATTGTGATCATGCTATTAATAAGGTGGATGTGGCCAAGATGTTTCATCAAGGTAGGATGTTGTTGTGCATTCTCTTATGTTGGCATTAGTTGGTGATACTTATCTTATAAGGGATTGATGTCATCCCTTTACCATTCGATATATGTTGCCTTCTTTTCTATAGTGTATGTGGCTATGTTTTGGCGTACTAAGGATCATTTGACTTTCATCCAATGGTTATTTTCCCCGGGTTAGTAAATATGGTGGTGGGATGATTTCACTCATTTTTTGGCTGGTAGTAGCACTTGTGATGTAACCCTTCCTTTGAAGTTTGGATGCTCTTGTTTACGGCTACCCCAATTTTGTGTGACTAAGCCTAAGCTCTCTCATTCTTCAATTTACATTGAATTATGCTTGCTTATATTTTCTAAATGTTTCAAATTTATTTGTTTTCTTGCGGTTCTTTCTTTAGTGGAGGCTGAGGCTTCTCTCAACCACAAGAGCTTTTGATGAAGGTGGTCCAATGGCTTCTCTTTTTGATCATTTTATATCTTTTGCTTTCCTCTCTTTTTTGCTTTATTTTCATTGTATCTAGACAGGGGATTTACTCTATAGGCTGATTGTAGCACTTTGAGCAGTAGTTCTTGAGTTTTTCCCCTCTTAAGGACCTTGTAACCCCTTTTTTGGGGCAATAAAATTCCTTTATATGGGGTTTCCTAAATAAAAACCCAAAACCCAAACCCTAACCCTAAACCCTAAACTCTAAAACCCTAAACCCTAAACCCTAAAAGCCTAAAAACTTAAACCTAAACTAAATAAAACATAAAAATAAAATAAACAAAAAACCTAAACCTAAATAAAATAAAAATAATAATAATATCCTAAACTAAAAACCTAAACCAAAACTTAAAAATAAAAAAAATAAAAAAAATAAGAATCAACTAAAATAAAATAAATAAAAACCTAAACTAAATTAACAAAATAAAATAAACTTAAGAATAAAAAACTTAAATTAAATAAATACTAAGCGTAAATCAAAATAAATAAATTTAAAATAAAATAAAATAAAAACTAAATAAAAAGTTAAACCTAAAAAAATAAACTTAAAAAATAAATAAAAGATAAAACCTAAACCCTAAACTAAAAAAAACGAAAACCTAAAATAAAAATAAAATAAAGAAAATAAAATAAACTTAAACCTAAACTAAAATAAATCAAACCTAAACCTAAACCTAAAATAAACTAAACCTAAACCTAAACTAAATAAAGTAAAATAAACTAAAAATAAACTTAAACCTAAATTAAAAATGCAACCTAAAAATAAACCTAAAATAAAAAGCTAAAACCTAAATGTAAAAAAATAAAATAAAAACCTAAATTTAGCCAAAAAATAAAATAAATAAAGCCTAACCCAAAAAAAAACTCAATTAAAAAAGAAACCTAAACCAAAAAAATAAACCTAAACCTAAAAAATAAACTAAAATAAGAATAAAACTAATAAACCAAATAACCTAAACTCTAAACCTAAACCTAAAGTAACCAAATAAATTAAATAATTAACCAAAATCCTAAAACCTAATAAACCTAAACCTAAACTTAAACCCTAACAATGGGCAGAACCTTGTGGCAGAAGATTAAAACTTGCTCAATCTAATCTAAATAATCGCAGTGGTGGTGGGGATCAGTGTTGGTGGATATGGAGGTGGTGGTCATGGAGGAGTGGAGGTTACGTGGTGGTGGCGAGATTAAGGATATGATGTTGGATTACCAGAGGGGTGGTTCGATGGGAGATCAAGACTGTCGATCCGATTTCTTTGGAACTATGTCTTTATAAGTAGACTTCTAGTCTAGGGTTTTCATTTGCTCTATGTGATCATTTTTATCTAAGTCGACTTGTGTTTTAGAAAACTTAGTGTGTTACTTGATGAAATCAAAAGAAGAAATGTTGAATCTAAATTTGTTCTCATTAAAAAAATCAAAAGCCTTAAACCTAAACTAACCCAAACTACCAAAACCTAAAAACTTAAACAAACTAAACCTAAACCTCAAAATAAGATAAAATAAAAATTAAAACTAAACTAAAATAAAATAAATAAAAACTATAAAAATAAAATAAACCTAAAAATAAACCTAAATAAAATAAAACCTAAATGTAAAATAAAATAAAATAAAATAAAAAACTAAATAAAACCTAAACCTAAAATATAAACCTAAAAATAAATAAAAAATAAACTTAAACCCTAAACTAAAAAAAATCTAAACACGAAATAAATAAATTAAATAAAAGCAAAATAAACCTAAACGTAAACTAAAATAAACTAAACTAAAATAAATAAAACCTAATCCTAAATGTAAAATAAACTAAACTTAAACCCTAAACTTAATAAAATAAAAAAAACTAAAAATAAACCAAAACTAAAAAGAAAAATAAAACATAAAATAAACCTAAAATAAAACCTAAAACTAAACCTAAAATAAAATAAAAACATAAACCTAAACCTAAAAATAAAAAATAGAACTTAAACCTAAGAAATAAAATAAAAATAAAAATAAAATAAAAAAACATAATCCTAAACATAAACCTAAAAACTAAACAAAAATAAAAAACTAAACTAAAATAAATAAAACTAAAAACTAAAATAAAAATGAACCTAAATAAAAATAAATTAAATTAAATAAACTTAAACTGTGGGTTGCTTTTTTAAAATTTAAACCACATTATATCCTAAACACTAAATCCTAATCTAAACCCTAAATCCAAAACTAACCCTAATCTAAAGCATACACCACAACCCTAAACCCTAAACCCTAACCTACCACAAACCTAAACCCCCAAACTCAAACCTTGTCGTGGTAAAATTAAATAAATTATAAACCATAAAACCAAAACTGATAAACCCTAAACAATTCTAATCCTAAATCATAAACCCTAAAAGCCAACCCAGCAAACAAACACTAAACTCTAAAAATCCTAAACCCTGACCCAAACCCCAAAACCTATACCCTAAACCCAAGCCAAAAAACTTAAACTTAATTAAACCTAAAAATAACATAAATAAAAAAGCCTAAACCTAAATAACATAAGAAAATAAAATAAAAACTTAAACTAAAATCTAAACCTAAATCTAAAAATAAATTAAAATAAATTAAATTAAAAAACTAAAATAAAATAAATAAAAATTAAACTAAACAAAAAAATAAAATAAATAAATTAAAACCTAAATGAATGAAAACTAAACTAAAATAAAATAAAACTAAAAAACCTAAACCTAAAAAATAAACCTAAAATAAAATCTAAAATAAATAAAAATAAAACCAAACCCAAAACTAAAGAAATAACTATAAAAATAAATATAATTTAAACAAAATAAAATAAAATCTAAACCTAAACTAAAATAAACTAAACTATAATAAATAAAACCTAAACCTTAAATAAATTAAATCTAAACCTAAACCTAAACTAAATAAAATAAAACCTGAAAATAAACCTAAAACCAAAACCTATAAAATAAAATATAAACCTAAACCTAAACCTAAAAATAAAAAAATAAAACTATACCTAAAAGAAAATAAGAATAAAACTCAACTAAAAAAAATAAACCTAAACCTAAACCTAACCTAAAAATAAATTAAAATAAAAAACTAATGCTAAAATAAATAAATTAAACTAAATAAAAAATAAACCTAAATAAAATAAAAAAATTAAATAAAATAAATAAATAAATAAACTAAATATACTAATGGACCAAACCAATCATTTTACCTTTAAAATAAACCTTTAACCTAAATCCTAAAACCCTAAACCTAAACTACTAAACCAACAACCTAAACCTAAACCCTACATAACCCAAGCCTAAACCCTAAACAACCTAAATCACACTCAGGCACTAACCCACCCTAAACCTCCCAGGCTAACCCTAAACTTAAACTCCCCCTAAACTCCACTGACTAAAGTTTAAACACTCCTAAACCTAACCTAACTGACCCAAACCTACCAAACCATAAACCAAAACCTAAAAGCTAATCCTAAACTTAATAAAACCTAAAATAAAATAAATCAAAAAACCTAATCCTAAATAAAATAAAATATAAAATAAAATATAAACCTAAACTAAAACTTAACCTAAACCTAAAAATAAAAAAAATAAAATAATAAATAAAAACTTAAACTAAACTAAATAATAAAATAAACCTAAGAATAAAAAACCTAAATAAAATAAAATTAAGCAAAATTGAAAATAAAATAAACCTAAAATAAAATAAAATAATAAAAAACAAATAAATAAAGAAACATAAATAAATAAACTAAACTAAATACAAATAAAATAAAATAAATTAAATAAACTTAAACAGGTTTACTTAATTTTAACAAAAACATTTAACCCTATACCCATACTAAACACTAAATCCCAATCTCTAAAACCCTAAATCTTAAACCCTAAAGTAACACAAAACCACTACACCATAAACCCACTCCACCTAAACCCACCACCTCACCCTAAACCTCCTCCCACTTGAAATAATCATAAGTTAATTACTGACCCACCCTACTCCCAACCCCACTCTGATAAACTTTAAACCCCAACAAAACCCAAACCCTAATCTCTAAACCCTAAACCCACAAACCTCCACAAAACCTAAACATTAAACCCTAAACTCTAAATCTAAACACTAAACCTAAAAACTCAAACCAAAACTTAATAAAACTTAAAATAAAATAAATAAAAAAGCCTAAACCTAAATAAAATAAAAATTAAATAAAATAAAACCTAAACTAAAACCTAAACCTAAACCTAAAAAATAAAATAAAATAAAATAAATAAAAAACTAAAACAAAGTAAATAAAACTAAAATAAAATAAAATAAAGCTACAAATTAAAATCTAAATAGAATAAAAGTAAACGTAAAATAAAAAATAAAATAAACTAAATAAAATAAAATAATAACTTAATAAAACCTAAACCTAAAAAATAAACCTAAAAATAAAATCTAAAAATAAATAGAAAATAAAACCTAAACCCTAAACTAAAAGAAATAACTAAACCCAAAATAAATATAATAGAAATAAAATAAAATAAACCTAAACCTAAACTAAAAAAAACTAAACTATAGTAAATAAAACCTAAACATAAACCTAAAATAAATTAAATATAAACCTAAACCTGAAATAAATAAAATAAAACCTAAAAATAAACCTAAAACCAAAACATAAAAAAACTAAATAAAAACTTAAACTTAAACCTAAAAATAAAAATATAACCTATACCTAAAAAATAAAATAAGAATAAAAGTCAACTAAAAAAATAAACCTAAACCTAAAAATAAACATAAATAAATAACCTAAACTAAAATAAAAAACTTAAAATAAATAAACTAAAATGAATAAAACAAAAAATTAACCTAAATAAAAATAAAAAATCAATTAAATTAAAATAAACTAAATATAAATATAAACCAATCATTTTACCTAATTAAAAAAAACCATTAACCCTAAATCTAAACCACAATCCTAAACCCTAACTACCTATCATACCATAAACCCATACTAAACTAAACCTAAACCTTGGCCTAAACCACCTTAAAGCATGAACCTAAAAGCATAAACCCTAAAAGACAAATCTTAAACTCTAAATCCTAAAACTAAACCATAAACCCTAAACCTTAAACCCTAAACCCTAAAACCCTATGCCCTAAAGTCTAAACACTAAACTCTAAGCCAGCTCAACCTCTCTTACCATAAATCCTAAACAAACTAATCCTAAACTAAACCTAAAATAAAATAAATCAAAAACCTATAATATAAACCTAAACTAAACCTAAACTAAAAATAAAATAAAATAATCAAATAAAATAGAAATTAAAGAAAATAATAAAATAAACCTAAGATTAAAAAAACCTAAAATAAAATATAAATTAAGCAAAAATAAAGATAAAATAAAATAAAATAAAAATAAAATTAAATAAACCTAAACCTTAAAATAAATAAAAAACCTAAACCTAAATAAAATTCCTATAAAAATAACATCTAAAAATAAATTAAACCAATGCTCCTAAAATAAACTATATACCTAAACTAAACTAATAAATAAAATAAACCTAAATAAACTAAAAATAAACCTAAACAAACTAAAAAATAAATAAAACCTAAATAAACCTAAAATATAAAACCTAAACCAAAAATAAAATAAAATAATTCAACTAAAATAAACCTAAATTAATAATAAAACTAAAGAAATAAACATAAAATAAATAAATTAAACTTAAATAAAAGAATAAACCTAAATAAAATAAAAATAAGGTAATTAAAAAAAAAATAGATATAAAATAAACTAAACTTTTCTTTAATAACCTATAAACCTGACCCCAAACTGACCACAAACCCTAAAACACAAAACTACAAACCCTAAACTCTAAACCCAACCACCAACCCTAAACCTAAAACCTGGCTACAATCTGACACTTTTAACCCTGATCCACACTCTGGGCCCAGGCCAAACAAATAAAACACACTAAACCTCCTATCATAAACCCTCCTGATCCAGGCCCACCTACCTAACAAACACTAAACCTAATAATAAAATAAATAAAAAAACATAAATAAATAAAATAATAAAATAAACCTAGCTAAAACCTAAATAAATGATAAAATAAAATAAAATAAATAAACAAAATAAAATAAACTAAGAATAAAACTAAATAAAATAATAAAATGTAAACTAAAAAAATAATAAACCTAATAATAAAATAAAAACTAAATAAAACCTAAATATAAATAAAGCTAAAATAAAACTCAATAAATTGAAAATAAAACTAAAAAAAAAAATAACCTAAACTAAAATAAAATAAAATAAACAAAGAAAAATAAATCTAAACTAAATAAACTAAAGTAAATAAACTATAAACTAAAACTAAACCTAAACTAAAATAAATTAAAATAAACTAAAAATAAACCTAAACTAAAAAATAAAAAAATAAAAAAACCTAAAAAAAACAAAATAAAATAAAACTCATCTAAAATAAACTAAACCTAAACTAAACTTAAAAAGAACTAAATAAAACCTAAACTAAATAAATAAACTCATAATAAATAAACTAAACTAAATAAAATATAAAATAAAATGAAATTAAAATAAATAAACAAATAAATAATAAATAATAAAATCTAAATAAAAGTAAACCTACTGGTTCATAATTTAAAAGATCCTTAAACCCTAAAAGCACCTATAACCTATAACCTAAACCCTACTGACCACACAAAAAAACCATAAACCCAAAATCTAAACCAACCCTAAACTCTGTAAATCCTAAACCTACTACAGAGAACCACAAACCTGACCCACAACCTAAACCCACAAACCCTGCCTAAAACCACAAACTCTGGACCCACCTAAAGCCAAATCCAGCATAAACCACCTAAAATCACTTAATCCACTAAATGGTAAACCCCAAACCTAAACTAAACTAAAGTAACTAAATAAATTAAAAATAAAACTAAACCTAACACCCAATAAACTAAACCTAAACCTAAACAAGAATGGGAAGAACCTTGATGGCAGAACATCACTAAATAGCCTCATTTAGGATGGAGGAGGGTGGAGGTGGATTATCATAGTGGTGGTTGATATGGAGTTGTGGTGGAGTAGTGGTGGTTATGGAGGAGGGAAGCGATGGAGGTTATAGCCATGGTGGTGGAGAGAGAGATCGAGATTTGATGGTGGATAACGCTAAGAGGTTGGGGTGGTTGATGGGAAATGGAGAAAGCGAAGAAACGATAGATCTTATCTCACTTATGGAACTATGACTCTATAATAGATGATTCTAGTTATCTAGGGTTTTATTTTCCATATCGTGCATTTTAATCTATGTCATCACTTGTTTGGTTGATGAGAAATGTTGAATGTTTTCTTAAAATTACTAAAATAAACTAAATAAAATAAAAATAAACCTAAATGATAAATTTAAATAAACTTAACGATTTTTTATTTAAAAAAAATTCCCTACCCTATCCTAAACTAAATCTAATCTAAACCACTAAACCTAAACTCTAAAACTAACTGGCTCACCACACCAACTCTATCTTAACCTAAATCAGGCCACACCACCACAACACAGAGCCTGAGGTGGCTACACACCACTAATTAGTTCCACAACCACCCCACCTGATCAATGGGCCCTACTAACCCTGGGCCACCAACCATAATTCCTACCCTATCAAAACTCTAAACCACTAAGCCCTAAAGCCAAAATACTCAAATCCTAAACTCTAAACCAAATCCTAAACCACTAACACAAACCCTAAACCCTAAACCACTAAACCCAAAACCAAAACTTAAACTAACTTAATTAACCTAAAAGAATAATATATAAAAACTGACTCAAAATGACATAAGAAAATAAAATAAAACCTAAACTAAAATCTAAACCTAAATCTAAAAATAAAAGATAAAATAAATAAAAGACTAAAATAAAATAAATAAATACTAAACTAAATTAAAATAAAAATAGCTACAAATTAAAATCTAAATGGGATGAAAACTAAACCTAAAATAAAACTAAATAAAAACCTAAACCTAAAAAAATAAACCAAAAATAAAATCTAAAATAAATAAAAAATAAAACCTAAACCCAAAACTAAAAGAAATAACTATACCTAATGGAACAAAATAAAATAAATCTAAAACAAAACTAAAATAAACTAAACTATAATAAATAAACCTAAACTTAAACCTAAAATAAATTAAATCACCTAAACCTGAACTAAATAAAATAAAACCTAAAAAATAAACCTAAAACCAAACTTATAAAAAATAAAATAAAACCTAAACCTAAACTAAAATAAAAATAAACCTATACCTAAAAAAATAAAATAAGAATAAAACTCAACTAAAAATAAACCTAAACCTAAACCTAAACCTAAAATAAATTAAAATAAAAACTAATGCAAAAATAAATAAACTAAACTAAATAAAAAAAATAAACCTAAATAAAAATAAAAAATTAATTAAATTAAAAAAATAGAAAAATAAACTAAATATACTAAATAGACTTAAACCAATCATTTTACCTAATTAAAAATAAACCCTTTAACCCTAGTCACAACCTGCAAACCCTAAACCCTAAAACCAACCACTAAACCCACCACTTAAACCCTAAACCACAAAGTCTTTCCACAACACGGCTTCCTAAACCACCAAACCTAAACATCCTAAAATACTAAGCAAACCCAAAGCCATAAACCTTAAAAGCCACAAACCTAGAACAAACTACCCTTAACTTAACCCCCAACTCTACCTAAACCTGGGCTAAACTCAAACTTAAACCCTAAACCTAAAGAAAATATAATGAACTAAAACCTATGCAAATAAGAA